>JAOEGS010004955.1:0-15068 GCA_025447755.1 Corythornis vintsioides | reverse complement strand
AAAATTGTTCCCTGACAGAGCAGCCAGAGCCTGGCACAGGCTGCCCAGGGAGGGGGTTGAGTCCCCAGCCCTGGGGGGTGTTTCAGGGTTGTTTGGATGTGGGTTTGAGGGCCATGGTTTAGAGGTGATCTGTGTAGAGCAGGCTGATGGTTGGACTGGATGATCCCAAGGGGCTTTTCCCACCTGACTGATTCTCCGATTCTGTGATGATGAAAGATCTTGTGTTCAAATGCTGTCTGTCCTACAAGGAACTGAAGAATGCTCTTACATCTGCAGTGCAAACTGCTGCATTTCCCTGTCTCTGCTCTTGCTCTCCCCACCCAGGCGAGGACTCTGCGATGCTTTTTGACTGCACGGAATGTTATGATCCTGTCACTAAGCAGTGGACCACTGTGGCTTCCATGAACTATCCCCGTTCTGGGCTGGGAGTGTGCACGTGCTATGGTGCTATCTATGCTTTGGGTAAGTCTGGGGTGTTTTTTTTTTCCTAGGTGAAGTTAATATTAAAGGTGTTAATTCATGGGATTTATAAATTGATTGGATGGTAAATATTACCTCTTGGTGTCACAGATTTGCAAGCTGAAGTTCACAAACCCAGCTGTTGCTGTGGGTATCAGTGTGCTGAAGCTTTGTTTTGGTTTTTCTTCAGGTATAACTTCTTTCCCCTGTAGATCCCATGCTGGTTTTAGAATTGGGCTGTCCTGAGGCCAGTAGTTGTGAAAATGCAGCTAACCCACATGCCACTCAGTTCTCTCCTGTGTTTGCTGTTCTTTGCAGGAGGCTGGGTCGGAGTAGAGATTGGCAGCACAATTGAAAGATTTGATCCTGAAGAAAATAGTTGGGATGAGGTGGGAAGCATGGCTATGCCCCGTTACTACTTTGGGTGTTGTGAAATGCAAGGTGAATCATTTTAAGTTTGTATCCAGAACTAGTTCCATGAGCCACTGGATTTTGAAGCTTTACATTTCAGTTATGAGTTTTTACCTTTGGCTTGTGCTGTCAGTTGCACAAGATGGTGCCTCATTTGTCCTTCTAGAACCATATTTTAAATTCTCCAGAACTCAAAGACTACCCAAGTACCCAGCTAGTCTTGAGGAGTTGATATTGCTTTTATTTATCTCACTCAGCTGGGTGTCTGTGACAATCTCAAGGGCTGCCATATGTTAAGACAGACAAATCAAAGGACTTGCCCTATGAATGTGCTTACTAAGCATCTGGTCCAGACCTGGTCAGCAGTTGCAGCCTTCTGAACTCTCTCCCCTGCACTGGATTAATGAATTATTTCCTCAGAGCTTCTAGTGCTTGAGCCTCAAGTTACCCCAAAACTTTCTGTATGCTGCTGCTGGGCAAAAGGAGGACATCTGGCATTCTTAGACCATCTCAATGTCAGGCTGAAACTTGAGACAATAATTTTCTCTCTCTCATACCTTTTAACAGAGGAAAACTTCTGTTCCTGCAGGTTTGATTTACGTTGTTGGTGGGATCAGCAATGAGGGAGTAGAGCTTTGTTCTTTTGAAGTCTATGACCCCATAGCTAAACGCTGGTCTGAGCTTGCCCCAATGGGCACCCGACGAGCCTACCTTGGGGTGGCTGTTCTGAACGACTGCATCTATGCTGTGGGAGGCTGGAATGAAGCTCAGGATGCTCTTGCTACTGTAGAAAGATACTCCTTTGAAGAGGTAGAGTGCCTTGCTTTTGGAAATGCAGATTGCACCAGCTTTCTGTAGGATGCTGCAGAGATACCCTGCTTCCTTTCTTTAAAGAAGCTGGAAATTCTATTTCCTTTTCACTGCTGGGTGAAACAAAGCCTCGGTGACCTCAGGGTCTCTGTCCCCAGTCTGGAGACTCTTGCTTTCTGAGGTAGTGGAAAGTTTGCCAAGAGTGTATGTGTGCTAACTTAGGGGAAACTGCAAGCTAAGCAACACTAACCATGCACAGATGTGCTGTGGTTTTGTAAATGCTGGTTAGGGTTAAATGGAAGGGATAGATTTCCCCCCTTGCCAGAGAATGGTCAATGATCTGATGAGAGGGAAGAAAAATCCCTGAAAGAGTTGCCCTCTGTTGAAAAAGCTGAGGGTCCTTCTTCTGCATCAAAAACAAACAAAAAAAAAATGCAGTGGTGTTTCAGCAGGACTAGAAAAATCACTTTGAACCCTTAAATGTTTGAATAAGAAATTATTCCTGGCTGTTACTGCTCCTGTCTCTGTGATGCTCTTTGA
Organism: Corythornis vintsioides; assembly: GCA_025447755.1. Classification (NCBI taxonomy): domain Eukaryota; kingdom Metazoa; phylum Chordata; class Aves; order Coraciiformes; family Alcedinidae; genus Corythornis; species Corythornis vintsioides. Next base: position 12,848 of record JAOEGS010004955.1, on the reverse strand, counting down.
GGTTAAAAGCCGAGCATAATCTGCTGTGCCATTCTGCTTGCCTTTGGAACTTAATCCAGTTTTCCTTATTTCCCACCTCAGACTGTGTATATCATGATGCTGTAATAAAGATCTGCTCTATTTTGGAGACAGATTGCATCTTGCACTGCCTGAAGGATGGGAGGCTGCTGTGTACAGAGCGTGTGAGCATTTCTTCAGGGACCAGCATGATTTTGACCACTTGTCAAAGTGTTGTCATTGCAGTCTTGATAATTCTCTTGATATGCAGACATAACCATGTTTGAGCCTGTGAATTGGATGTGTAGTGGGTGTACTGGATGTGTGTTCTTTGTATTTCAGTCTTTAAAAGTTACTTTTGTGAGAATCAGGGCTTCCTCTGAAACTCCTCGTTGACTCTTTCATTCTTCTCTTCAGGAAACGTGGGCTGAAGTTGCCCCAATGAAGATCCCAAGAGCTGGTGTCTGTGTTGTGGCTCTGAATGGATTCCTTTATGCCTTGGGAGGCCGGGCTCCCAGTCAGGATTTTGCTGCTCCAGTCACCTCTGACTCTGTAGAAGTTTATAACCCTCACACAGACAGCTGGACTGAGATTGCCAACATGATCACCAGCCGCTGCGAGGGGGGGGTGGTTGTGCTGTAGAACACAACAGCTCAGCCAAGGAAAGAGTCAAATCCATCTCCTCAGATTTCCAGTGTCACTGACCAGAAACCTAACACAGGAGCTTCAGGAGAGACAGTGGAGAATCAAATCAGAGGGGTTTTCCTGAGCAAAAGGAGATACTCAGAGGTTTGCCCTTCAAACTGGCCTGCCCAGTGTGTCAGGAAGCACACAGCAGGACTGCCTCTGACTGGAAGCAATGCTGAACGTGCCCTGGGCAGGATCATTCCAGCACATGCAGTGTTAACTCTCTAGGGTGCACCAGAGCTAGCCAGCCCCTTCAGCTGAGCTTATCACCTGGAAGGAGGCTGCTGTAGTCACACAGGAGTTGCCTGTGCAGGATAGGATACTTGAGCAGCATTCCTTGTCCTTTTCTGGTGGGGAACAGGGTAACAGATGGGGAAGAGTTAGTTGGTACCTCCAGTTAGGACCTTGAAGCATTTGAGCCTCTTTTGTGCTGCTGGACATGACAGGCGTTAAATATTAATTAGATACTTACTTTTTTTGGCCACTCCACTGACCTGATGGTGAGTAGCTGAGAATCTCCTGTTCTGGAAGGTGATTCTGATGTTCTAATGATGTCAGTCCATTCCAGCACAGGCTTCTCTGCTCAGTGGCATCAGTGATGACAGGAGAGCTCCTTTATGTCTGTGATGAATTTTAAATGGAAATGCTATTCCTTAGTTTAACTGCTCTGTTTAGCTCTGCTCTTGGTACACAAATACCAGGACAGACTTTTGCCCAATGCCTTTTTTTTTGTTGGTTTGTTTGGTTTTTTTTTCCATTCAATGTGTTTTGCCCTCTGTGACACACACTGGAGTTGCCACTGGACTACATGCTGTTCTCCAAGGTTCACAGAAGATTCCTGCTGCATCTCCTATCCTGCCTCCTCCAGATTTGAGCAGATGGAGCATTTTGTGATAGAATTAGGTGCATTCAGCACTAACCTGATGTAATCTGCTGCTCTCAGTGTGCTCTGTCTTAAGGAGTTTGTTTTCAGCTTGGATACACTTAGTAGGACAATTTTGCTGTAGGAGTTTGGAGTTATTTCTAGTTTCATTTCATTGATGTACATGAAGTTGCTTTTTGCACAGTAGGGTTGCATTTTCTGACAGCCATGGATGATGTAGATGGAGGCTGAAATAAGGCTGCTTGAGCTTCCCTAGGCAGTGTTATCCTAGAACACAAAACCACAGCTGGAATGTCACGGAAGGGGAAGCCTGCACTGTGTAGACAAAAGAGCATTCACAGTGTCTGGGTCAGTATCCCCTCTGTAAAACCAACAGCTTCATACAGGAGTGAAATCCTCAGAGGTGATGAATGTTGCAGGTACCTTAAGAATGTAGGTCTTACATTCTGACATATCCTGGGACATTGCCAGGCTCAGCTATGCTACATGATGGAGCATTTGTTTCTCTGATCATTATATAAACTTGTGGGTGTTTTTACTTCAAAAGGATTTCTCATGTGGGTGAACTAATGTTTATCCTATGTATTTGTTTTTCCTCCCCCCAAAAAAGTTTGTTTTAAACAGTTTTTCATAATAAAATGATTTTCAGGACTGCCTGTGGAATGCTTTTGACTAGGGGCCTTTCCTGTATCACTGCCACTATCACAGGGTAGTTTTGGGCAGCGGGTGAGTTGGTTTTTCTGGAAATCCCATTTCTCAGTAGGAGATGATAAATGTTGGCTGAAAGGAACACTGTAGCAAAATACTTCTGTATTCCTCTGATGGGGATGTCAGGGGTTGGAAAGGACCCTGGAGATCATGGAGTCCAACCCCCTGCCAGAGCAGGACAGAACTAGAGCAGATCCCTCAGCAATGCATCCAGACAGGGCTGGAAAGTCTCCAGAGCAGGAGACTCCACAGCCTCTCTGGGGACTCTGTTCCAATGCTCTACAGCTCTCCCAGGGCAGAAGTTTCTCCTCATGTTGAGGTGGAACCTCCTGTGCTCCAGCTTCCATCCATTCCCCCTGTCCTATCCCAGGGCACAGGGGAGCAGAGGCTGCCCCTCCTCCTGACACTCAGCCCTCAGCTCTGGATAAACAGGGATTCAATCCCCTCTCAGGCTGCTCTGCTCCAGACTAAGGAGCCCCAGGGCTCTCAGCCTTTCCTCAGCAGAGATGTTCCAGCCCCTCCAGCATCCTTGGAGCCTCCATTGGACTCTCTCCAGCAGATCCTTGTCCCTCTGGAGCTGGGGGGCCCAGAACTGGATGCAATATTCCAGGGGAGGTCTCACTGGGGCAGAGTAGAGGGGGAGCAGAACCTCCCTGGATCTGCTGGACAGACTCTTCTCAGTGTAAATCCCTTTGGCTGCCTCCCCAGCCCAGTGCAGCCCCTCTGGGGTCAGATGGCAAGAAATATTCCCAGCCTTTCTCCTCTACATGTCAGGATCCACCGTGAAACATTAGAGAAACTTGTTAGCTCTGTTTTATTCCTCTGGGAACAACACATTCCCTTCAGGTCCCTACTCCCAAACTTTCTGGTTTAGAGAAGCTTGAGGGAGTCTGCTGCTGTCTGAAGTTGCCTCCTCCAGCTTTGGTGATTCTATCAGGTTTGAATGAACCTTTGAGATCAGAGGATGGTCTGACACTCAGCATCTCTCCCTCAGTCAAGTCAAAGGCAGCACCCATCTTCTCTGCACCCACCTCAGGAAACACCCTGTCTGAGTAAGAAAGAAGGAACTTCTTTCATTTTACCTTTTTTTCATTTACATTTTCAATTTTACTTTCCATTCAGAGAGCACTGAAATTCAGGGTGTTTTAGAGAGAGGGAGCTGCTGCTTTGGGAAGCTTAACAGAAAACCAGAGCTTGTTCCAGCAGTACCAGGTAGGATGGTTCTCTTCAGGACACAGTTCCCTAAGTGTCTGTTCTTCCCAGGAGGAACAGGTCCAGGTCAGTTACAGCGAGTGCTTTATTCTGTACAGATCAACAGTGAAGGGCTGTGCTCTGAGAGAACAGGGAGGGTGACCCCAGCTGGGTGGCTGTCACTGCACAGCCTACAGTCAGTATAGCCACTTACAACTTCACAGGCTTCTGCAGGTAGCTGAGACCATAAAAGACATGTGGTTCAGGTTGTCTCCTCTTCCCCTGGGCGAGGTGTCAGACAGACACCCAAAGAGCACATCTTTGTGCAGTGTTTTCAGTAACTGGCCCAGCCCAGAGGTTGTGGAGGCTCCAAGTCCATCTGTACCTGCCTCAGGTGCTCAAAGCAAACAAATCTTGAGGAGGGCAAAGACACAAAAAACTTTCCATGCATTCTCTGACCCTTTACTGCAAGCATTCGAGCCCTTGTGTGCTTGTGCATGACTCCCACAGCAGTTCAGGGCTGCAGGAGCATGGCAGATCCCAGGGGCTGTGCCACACCAGCTTCCTCAGCCAGCCCCTCCTTCAACCACAGCCTAGGGACAGATGCCAGGTACCCTATTGGTTTCAGTTAGCCCAAGTAGGAAGGTAACTGTCCGTTGGTCACACCCTGCCAAAGTTCCCAAGCTCCCCCTGCTCCATAGCAACAGGATGACCTTGGCTGACCCCTGCAAACCAACCTGGCCTGGCCTTGTGCCCTGTCCAGCATTTCCAGCCCCTTCTCAGCTGGAACAGTGCAGAGAGTTTTGTTCCATAATACAGGAATTTATTTTTGCCTAATTTAAGCACTAAACTAGGGCTGCTTTCATCTTGTTACCCTTTATAGCCTATAGAATTTTCTCCCCCCCCCAAAGGAATTATTCCAGGTCACAGTTAAACAGATACTTTAATAAGCAGCACAGAGCAGTTCATGCTCATGTCATGATCTCCATTTTAATCTGGTGTGGCAAATTCACCCCAATCCCCACCTGAAATTCATCACTCTTTCAGGAGAATTCTAGGCTTTATTCTACACACTCATGCCTGCTTTGGAATTCACTGCTGCTGACCATCCTGCCCTCCTAAACCAGCTGTCTGCTGCAATAATAAGCATCTTGATCACTGCCCTCTCACAATTTCTAAACACAAATAAATCTTTTACTTCCCCTGAAACTCAATACAAATACCTCTCTGTCAGGAAAACACCTTTTTCTTCCCCTATGAATGTCCTATTTAGTGTTCTGCTGTTCATTTCTGCTTTTACTTAGCTGATCCTCTGAAATAATCTTCACTACTAGAGTAGCTAATAATGACAATGTCATCACCACTGTTCCCATCACCCTCAGCACCTTGAACCACTGAGGGTAAGTGGGAAGCAGGGACACATCATAATGCAGTGCTATCCCTAGGGCTATGATTACCATTACTGCTGCACTAGGGATGCTTTTCAAAAGCAGGGCTTGCCAGGCAAGCACAGGAGGGATGCAACTGTTAGCCAGGTTCAGCCAGTCTGGCTTGGCTGGGCTGCCTTCTGGGAGAGCAAATCCCCACCTCATTCCTCCCAGGAAAGAGACTGTGACAGCACCATAGGTTACCTGAGCAAACGCCAGCTCTGGGGAGTAGGTTCCTTGGATGGCCATTACCAGAGGGATAGAAACAAAGGGAATTAGCCCTGAGAGGGTTAGGTAGAGGGCTGGCCTGGGACAGTGCTGCAGCAATGCCACGCTGCGGCTCAGGACGCCCGGCCTTTTCATCTCCGACTCTGGCGGGCTTTTCTTCTTCAGGAGGGGAAGGGAGGTGTGGAGATCCTGGAGCTTGACTGCAGGTGCTGCTGCTGGGCTCAGGCCTGGGGGTCTTGAGAGGGAACAGACATCTCTCTGCAGGCAGAGGCTGAGAGAAGAGCAACTTGTCTTGGTCCTTCCGTACAGCAGCAGCCTGGAACCGGTCACCTTCTGGAGCTGCAGGGATAAAAGTTGTTCTGAGCACCTCCCAGTGCAGGGCTGTGGATCTGCAGTGCCCTGAACTACTAGGAAATATTGTACCAAGTGGTTTTCCAAGGTAGGTCACATCCCTGCCTTTATCTCAAGTTTTCAGGTGTTTTTAACTAACTGATACAGCTTTCATGAGCTGGCTGAGGAAGAGCAACAAGGCAGAGCTTACTCACTATGTCCACCCACCTCTCCTTCCACCCACACGTGCATTCTTCAGGGGTTTTTAAGTTATAGGCACAGCAGAACATAAAATGATTACACACTAGGACAAGGCCACCCCGGGAAGTGGCTACTGTCCACTCACTACTCTAGCAAGAAGTAAAAAAATCCTTTTAGACAATCAAATCAGATTTTAGAGATATAGATATGAATATAGCTTTGGATAAAGGCTGTTGTAGAAACCAGGAATTCCCTCAGAAAAGCTGAGCAATAAACATGTGGCTACTCCAGCTTGTAAGTCACTTTTTTTTTTTTTTTCAATGCTCCACTCATACCTTTTGCCCTTTTAAAGAAAAAAAAAGCAAAAAAGGTTTCAGAAACTTACTTTGAAAGGTGTGTAGAAGCAGCATCTTCGTATGAGAGGGATCATTTGTTTCATCATGGCCCTAAAACAGAAAAAAATCAGAAACCATCGAGTCTCTGAGTTTGTCTCACATCCAAAGTGAAGTCCCAGATTAGCCTCTCGCAGATGTACAGTTAAAGGCAAATATTCGTGTACTCCGTCCTTATTCTGTCACCACAGGGTATTTTGTTTCAGGTAGGTCTATGAACTGCAGCCCTAAACTTCTAGTAGCAGTTCCAAGAACGATCTGTAGTCAAAGAGCCGAGGAGCGGGAAGCAGGCGATGGATCCCGCCCGCGGCCCGTCCCTCCCAGCGGGTAAACGGCTGCATGCGGCCGACAAAGGATCATTCCTCACATGGGGAAGACCAACCCTTAAGCATTAAAGATTGGAAACTTCGCCACACTCCAAGCCGCCGGTGAACTCCCTGCACGGGGGACAAAACCGACCAGGGAGGGGAACAGCTCCCCACGGGCCTTCGCTCCCCAGTTCACGGTGCTGCCGCTCCGGAAAGGGGAGGCGACTCCGAGCGCGCTCAGCCCCTGCACGGAGGCAGCCGCGGGTCCCACGGACCCGAGGAGGTCACCCCGAGCTGGCAGGGAGGGGTCCCGGTGCCCGGACCCGGCGGAACGCACCGGCTGCTGCCGCGGCCCCGAACCTCCCGGCTGAGCGACTTCCGCTGCCGCAGGAAGTGCTGCGGCGGGGCCGGTACCCAAGGAACAAGTCCGGGTGGGAACAGGCACGGCCAATGTAGTTCTGCTGGGCCGGGGGAGCTCCCCGGTGAGTGTGGCACCCACCGCAGACAACGGCCCCGGTCCCTCGTGCGCTTGAAACCGGGAATAGTGTAGCCGAGAGAGCGCCTCCCTTCCCCTGCGCCGCAACAGCCTCAGTCGCTCACAGCCCGAGAGCTTGCGGTCGGCTCGGCAGAACGGCGACAAAAAGCTCCTGTTGCCCGCGAAGATGTGTGGGGGGGAGAAGAGCGGCTCCCGCTTCCCGGGGTCCTGGGTCTCTGCCGCGGGCAAGCCTCGCTCAGGCGGCAACAAACGTCGGGCTGCGCGAGAACTACAAATCCCAGCATGCCCCGCGGCGCGCGGCCCGGCGGCTCTGCGCGGCGACGGTGCGCAAGGAATTCTGGGACGCGTAGTCTCCTCGCGGGCACCCGGCAGGCGGCGAGGCCAGCGCGTGCCGCCGCTCTGATTGGCGGGGCAGGGGGCGCGCGCGCGCCCTTTTCCCAAGGCCGGAGGCGGGGGGAGGGGAGGGGGAAACGGGGAGCGCTCCGCGTGGCCGCTGGGGGGGGGAGGGGGCGGGTCGCGAGAACCTTCCGCCTCCTCCGCCCCGCCCCGCGCGCCCGCAGGCCCCGCCCCCTCCGGCCCCCGGCCGGGCAGGGCCGGGCAGCCATTTTGGGCAGAGCTTTGTTATGGTTCTGGGGCCGCAGGAGGCAGCGAGAGGGGCCTGGCCGGTGAGTGCGGCTCCCACACCCCTCCTCCCGGCTCTCCGTCGCGCCTCCCCGCCTGGCCCCGTCGTCCGTTGCTTACGGGGCCCGTCCCGCCCGTTCCCCGCTGTTTCTGCGGGCCTCGGAGCGGGCCCGGGATCGGCCTCCCGCCAGGCCGGGACCCCGCTGGCGGCGGCGGCGGTGGCGGCGGCGGCGGGGGGGGGCGGTACGGCCGCCGGGTGGGGAGTGGGGCGGGGGGTGGAAATCTCCCTTTCCCTTCGGTCCTCTCCGCGCACCCACCCCCTGTCCCTCCGCCGCGGCGGGCCCGCGAGGAGCCTTCCCGAGGGCGGCAGCGAGGGACTCCCTGCGGGGCAGGGCCGCCGGGCCGGGCCGGGGGAGGGCGGCTGGGGCCGAGGCTTCTCCTTTATTGTTTCCTGCTTAGCCGGGAAGTTCCCGGCGCTTGTCACTGCCCGGGCTCCGCCGCGGCCCTGCTGGCTCTCTCCCGGAATGGAGCCTCGTCCTGTCATCGAGCGGGCCGGGGGGGTGGGGGGGGCGGGCAGGCCAGGCCGCAGCGCCGCGTCCCGCCGGGCGGCGGGGTGAAGTCCCCGGAGGGGAGGTGACACGGCCGGGCGCGGGGATTCCCGAGCGACGGCCCCGGGGCAGCGGGGACTCCGCCACCGTCTGTTTGGATGGCGAGCTGGAAGCGACCCCGGCTGAGGCGCGCCGGCCCGGGCCGTTTCGCTCCGGCTCGGGGGTTTACGGCCGCTCTTTCCGGCAGCCCCCGGGCGGGAGGGGGCGGTCGGTGCCGAGCAGTGACACGTGTGCTGCCCACGGCCGAGCCCCAGCTTCCCCAGCCCCGCTGCCAGCCCCTCTGCGCCGGGCTGTGCGGGGGCCAGGGCAAAGGGAGGCTGGGAAACTTGTCAGGTTCCGCTCGTTATCTCTTCGCAGGAAAAGCAGCGCCTGGCCCGAGCCTGGGGTGGCTTTTTCCGCTCTGTGAAGTTCTCTCCGGGTGTCCGGTGCGGTTAATGCCCTGTCGGCCTAAGGTCTCGAGTGGTTTAAGTGCAACGGCCGTCGCAGGACTTGATTACAACGGCCGTGTTCACACCTAACGTTTGCCGTTTAAGGCTTTGAATGCAATTCAGTTTACTAATGAGGCTCTTTGGAGCGATTTTAGAGCAGTTTGTGAACGTCTGCACAAGTTGGGAGTTTTTCAGCGGCTTTAGAGGAGCGGTCGATGTTTAAATCCTTGTAAGTGAGGGTAGAATCGTTTCAGGGCATTGCTTAAGAATCTTCTGATACGAACATGAGCAGGTAAGTCAGCCTCCTTCACCCCGCCTCCGAGCTCTGAGTGACACAGGCCTTAGCAATGTTGATAATACTCTGAAAGGTTGCAAGTGACTGAGTATTGAAACAGCAAAGGGGTGGTTTGGAGATGAGGAAACAGCCGAGATAATTGAAGAGCAGTGAAATCTGCATTTACTGCAGAGTTTACATTGCTTCTACTAAAAAAAAAAAAAAAGTTGTGAAAAATCCTGATGCAGATGTTGCTTTGGGAGTGCATGTGGCTGGTGTTTTGGGGAGAGGTTCCCTCTGCTTGTCTGGCTGGTGACCAGTATTTCAAACTTGAAAATCCTGGATTTGGGAAGGAAAGAGGTGTAGAGCAGTGGTAGGAAGAAATCAAATCACCTGGTTTAAAAAGAGCAGTGTTGCAGTTCCTCTTGCATTCTCTCTGGCTGTTCCTAGAGAAAAGGAACAAGCAGAATTATTCTTCAGAAGAATTTATTCAAGTTTTGTATTTAGATTAGAAAAGCTTCAGGTGATAATTCCATCTTTTTTTGAGTGTTTTTGGTGGGTTTTTTGGGGTTGTTTTTTGTGTTTTTTTTTTTTTTTTTACAGCTATCTGTAGAGAAGTGTAGCCTTTATATTCATCTGGTTTGTAGTCTTAATCCCATATAACACAGAAGTTACTATTGCAGGATCTAAAGCAAAAAATACACAGGCAACAGATGGCATTTTAAAAAGCTAGAAGTCCTGTTTTTCTGCAGATGCCTCCGAAGGAAGAGGAGCTGCAGCTGGGAGAGCTGACAAACCAAGTGGCACAGCACTTTCTGACTTAGGAAACACTTTGAGAAGGTTTTGCAGCCTTGGGTCACTTGGGCTCACAGCTGGGATTGCTTTGTGTGTGGTATTGCTGCCTCTAGAAAGTCCTGTTTTAAATTAGGAGATTAAGTCGTTAGCATTTTCATGAAATGTTAAAAAGAATGTATTTCAGGAGCTGTGGGATACTATTTTTAATCCAGAAAAATACTGTGGTTGGATACGTGAGTTTCGTGCAGTCAGATAACATGGTTGTCTTTAATGAACAAAAACTGTTGGCTCCAGAAGCAAAGTTTGCTCTGGTTTTTAGAGAAAATGTCAGTGTTGGGAGATATTTGGAGCTTTGTGCAGCTGCTGAACTGGGTGAGCTGGGAGGTGCACTTCAGGGCAAGCTTTCTTGGTGGGAAAAGAGCTGCTGTTCAGAGGAGCCAACTCCTAGAGCACCCCTGAAGTGGGTGCAGCTCCCTGAGAGCTGTGAAAACAGCCCTGGGGTGGCTGTTGCTGTCACCCACCCGGGGAGGGGCCAGCTGGGGAGTTGTGTGCAGGGCAGGAAGGTGGGTTGGGAGTTTGGAGTGAGTTCTGTGCAGGCAGGAGCAGTTCCCGTTGGGTTCTGCTGGCACAGCAGTGTCAGTGGACGTGTCACTGTCCCTGAGCAGGACACCAGCTCCATGGCATGGAGCATTTGTTCAGGAGCAGTGACTGAAGTGCATGTTCTCCCTGCTTGTCAGATGGGATGAAAAGCAGGGAAGCTGGCAGAGACCTGGTCCTGCTTTCAGTACTTTGTGAATGCCAGGCTGTTGTTTAACTTCTGTATGTTCCTATGTCCCTGGGAAAATCTGCCAAACTCTGAGTTAGTGCACGGTCAGAAGACAAATTTACATTTTGGGGAGTGGATTTAGGGAGAGATTGATAGTAGCTAAGTATATATATGTGTGTGTGTATATATATATGTGCAAACACTGTGCAGACCTAAAAATTCCAGGTTAGACAAGGCCATTGGCATGGCAGGAGGTGGGAAGGGAAGCATATTGGTTAAATTAATCAAACCTATTACCTATCAGGCTGTATCATTCCAAACGGGAATTTCTTGTATAAAATGTGCTTAACTATTTCAGTCCCTGCCTTCTCTAACTGGCCTGAAGTGTCAGGAGAAGAATTTTAACACTTTATTAGCCTTTCCTGTGATTAAACAGCAATAAGACTTTGCAGAATGGCTGTGTGTGCAGTTCTGCACCCTGCCTCATCTGAAATAGTTGCCCTTCCAAAGTCTGACTGCACAAAAATCCTTTGAACCAGTGCATCCAGGCAGAACTGAGGTTCTCTCTGATAAATGATACTCAGAAACAAACATTTTGCAGTATGTGACCTTGAGCCTCAGGGACTGTTGTACACCAGAGGCAGCTACTGGGATTCTAGGGTTTTGAGTCATTTGAGCAAAAATGCCAGTGTCTGGTTTTCTTCTTGCTTTTGTGATCACTTTCAGTTCAGTGTTTCCATAGTCTCATCCTCCTGCTGTGATGGTGAAGCTTTTATTAAGGGTGGGAGATGCAGATAATAAATGTTGTAGAAATGCACATCTCTGATTTTAGGAATGCCCTTTTTCTGATGCAGGAAGAACTAATTTATCATTCATTTCCCTTGGAGCAGTTTTGTTTCCAGTGTGTGTTCCAGGCTCAGTAAGCAGTGTCAGGGTGGATAGTGCAATGGCCAGGAACGATGGGCAGTGGGGGCAGAGTTTAGCTTGGCAGGGGATTTTGTCATCTCCAGTTTGTGATGACCAGCTAACTTGTAAATAAAGGACTGAGTGTGGTGTGGAGATGTGTGGTGTTATCTGGGCACTGGAATGACTGCTCTTCCCCAAGTTGCTGGTGAATGGTGAAGATTGCAGCAGGTCTCCAGTCCCTCAGCAGAGAGGTTTGCCATTGGTACCAGTGTGCCAACCATCATCAAGGGATTATCAGGGTTCCCATAAGGTGATCTGAAAAGAGCACCAGCAGGGAACTCTCTCACCCTGAACATGTTGAATGTGCTGTCATCTTGCTTGTTAGTTAGGGAAAACTCTCTGTCCTCTGCTTTGAACTCTAGTTAGATGAGAGGAGCAGGTCAGTGACAACCTAATGTCCTCAGCCAGGCCTTATGGACTTCATCCTACAGTATGTAGGGAACTGAGAGCCTGAGGAGGAAGCTCCAGAACACTAAAAAGAGCTGAGGAACACTGGGCAACACCTTGCAAAAGGCAGAACTTTGGTGTGTCCAGGGGGATGTTCCCATCCAGGAGTCTGCCCTGGGTCATGTAGTGTTGAGTTTTCACCTCCACGTTGGGATGATGCTCTTCCTGAGCACAGATGGATTGGGCTTCACAAACCAGCAGCAGCAAGGATCTCAGCCCTTTGGGGGTTCACATCACTGTGGTTAGAAAGCTGCCTCTTGCAGCCAGGGAACAGGCAGCAGCTCTGTGGGAGAGTATCCAGGGGTTTGTAGTGGGTCCTAAATGAGCATGAGGCAGCACTGTCATGGGAATTCACTTGTCTTACTGGCACATATCAAACCAATAAGGTGATGAAGCAGCTTTTCTGTTCTGAGGGGTGGCTCTTCAGCCAGAAGTATCTGTTCAGTTTGTGCTACTGTTGGGAACGGCTGGGTAACAGGCTCTGTAAAGAGATCATCTAAAAGAGAGAACCCACCAGTGAGGGTTGGGGGAATTGGGCTGTTTCTGGACTGGTTTTATACTTGTTTCACCAGGCATCAGCAGGTGATCTCTAAAGCAGCTGCAGGTTGAACCAGGAGCAGCCCTGTCACCCTGTCACTGCCTGCAAGCTGTCAGCCTTGGTAGCTGGCTCACATCAGCTTGTGAACTGAAAAGCCTGTAGCCTTGACAGTGAACTTGGAAAGGGGGGTTGTTTGGTTTGGTTTTTCAAATGTGATTGTCTTTGATCCCAGAATGTTATTGCATCTTTTTTCTTCTGGAAAAAAAGTGCTGAGATACAGGATGGTGTGTGGGGCTTCCCCCGACACCAAACCCTCGACAAAAGGAAATAAAACAACAACAACAAAAAAAAACACCCAACCCAAACAAACAAAAAAACCCAAACCAAACAAAAAAAACCACACAACAAAAACCAACCAAACCAAAAAATAAACCAACAATCTAAAACCAACCAAACAGCTCCTACAATTGTCTGAGGATTAGTGTGAGGAAGAGGAGGCTGAGGGGAGCCCTCATCACTCTCTCCAGCACCTGCCAGGCCATTGCAGAGAGGCTGGT
>JAOEGS010004953.1:0-25034 GCA_025447755.1 Corythornis vintsioides | reverse complement strand
GTGATTCCCCGGCGCCCCCATGACCCACCCCCGCAGCCTTTTACTTTGAGGGGGGGGTGTCTCCCCAAGTCCCCAGAAGTCCACCCTTAACCTCTCAGGCCCTAAACCCCCCTCCCCAAACTAACCCCAACCCTCCCAGCCCTTTGGGTGCGCACCCAGCACCCTCCCAGCACCCCAAGAAGTGGGTGTTTTTTGGGTGCCCCCCCCCAACTCACCTTCCTCAGCTGCCAGAGGGGTGAGGGCGGTGAGGAAGAGGAGGGTGAAGGCCGGGGGGGTGCCTGCCATGGTGTGGGGGGATGTTTTGCGGAGCACCCCACAAGCGGCGGCACCCCGCGCTCCGGGGCGTGTGTAGCTCAAAGCCCCGCTCCTGTTCATTCATGTCCCTAATGATGTCACCTGGACACGCCTGCTCTTAAAGGGGCAGCAGCTGTTCCCAGGAGCTACCAGTATGAGCCAATGGCGGCAAGGGGGCGGGGCTAAGAGCTTACTACCGGCCACGCCCCCCGCCCACCAGTCAGCTACCCGGAGGGGGGAGGGGTGTGTGTGATTTGAGGGGGACACACTGCCCTCAAGGTCCCCCCACCCCCTTTTTCCCACGTCCGGAAAGAGGCTGGATCAAAAATCGGCTTTTTCCGGCTTAAAAAACCTGCCGGTTTCCTGCTGTGAACATGTGGGGGAGGCTGGGGGGGGACTGGATCGGGCCCCAGCACCCCAATCACCCCCAGCACCCCAACCACCCCCAGCACCTCAAATCCCCCAGCTTCCCCATCTCCAACGAGCCCACTGCACCCCAACCCTCCCAGTACCACCATCCTCCTCCAGTACCCCCATATTCCCAAAGTATGCCAAATCCCACAACATCCCCATCCCTTTGTCTCTCAGCACCCCAAATCCCCCAGTATCCCCAGCACCCCAAGATCCCCAGCACCCCAAGACCCTCAGCACCCCTGTCCCCACAATCTCAGTGCACCCCAAGACCACCAGCAACCCCTATCCCCACAATCCCACTGCACCCCAAATCCCCAGCACTCCCCATCAGCAGACATGGGGTACCCACCACAGCCAGTGCTGTTTGCTGATGGAGGAGGGGGGAGGCCAGAGGCCGGGGTGAGGGTCCCCCAGTGCCACAGAGACCATCCCCCCCCTCAAAAAACATGCCCCAAGAGAGAGAGTTCATCAAGTGGGGGACCCCTCGCCTCCCAGGTCGATGCCAGCGGTGATTTGGTCCCTTCTCCAGAGCCTCTCTACCAGGGAATCGAGGAGGGGGGCAACCCGGGCCAGGCCCTTGTGGCCCCCCGCAGCCCCCGGCCTGCTGCCCACCCGCAGCACTGGCAGCCCCCAGGTCTCCTCAAAGGCTGTCACGTCCCGATCTGTCACATCTGCCTGAGGGGACAGGTCGAATCTGGGGTGTAGAGGGGGGCACATGGTCAAGGGAGACAACAGCATCCCAACAGTTCGCCCCCCCCAAATCCCATAAAAATAAGAGGGAGTTGTGGATTCATCGGTGTAACGAAGCGCGGCCGTTCTCAGCCTGGCCAGGTACTGAGTGGCGTGAGCCAGGGGGGTGCAAACCCACTTGGGGGAGACACAGTGTGCCCAAGGGAGACAACAACACTTCACAAGATCTCCCCTCAACCCCCCAAAACCAAGTGGAAATGGTGAATTCATCAGTGTAGCAAAGTCTGCATGTTCTCAGCCCACTGAGAAGCCACATGGTGATGGCAGGGGGTGCAAACCTGCTGATTGGGAATGTGACCCCCTCCTCCACCTCCAGGAACACCCCCCCCAAAAGGATACTTGGTGCCCACGACCACCCTCAGGAGCTGTTCCTCCTCGGGGCCCAGGACTCGGCTCATCTGGGCCGGCAGCTCCTCGAAGGACGAGCGGTCAGTGAAGGAGAAGAGGAAGAGGACGGCATCTGCTTCTTCCTTACACGACTGCGGGGTGGGGTGACCACCATCAGGCTGCGGTCCTGTGTGAGTGGCCCAGCCCCCCCATCCCCTCCCCCAAGACTCACAGGCAGGAGATACTCGAATTTTTTCAGGGCTCCATCCCCACAATCCCAGAACTGGAGCTGGAACATGACGGGGCGGCCGCTGGCCCGTATCTTGGCCGGCCAGTAGACAGTGGTGGCTTCTATCCCTGGGTGGGACACACACACTGTCACTCTGGGGGGGACACTGAGGGTGCTGGATTGGGTGAGTGCACCACCCCTGACGTACCCAGGGTTTCATGGTGCCCGTGGGGCACGGGGTTCCCCGCCAGCATGGCCACCAAGGCCGTCTTGCCCACGCCGCTCTTGCCGCAGACGAAGAGCTTGTAGGTGACGGTGGGGACGGCCAAGGTGGGGGCCAGCACTGGGTGCTCCAGCAGCCCTTGGAATGAGAGGGGAGGGGTATGGGGGTCCGTGAGGGTTTTTTTTTGGGGTGCTGACACCCCTGTTTTGAAGGGGGTGTTGTTGAGGAGGCAAAGTGTGGGGCTCACCGAACAATCTCCGCTGGTTCTTGTGGAAGATGGAGTCCAAGTAGGGGCGGCCGGCGGGGGAGAAGAGCCAGTCTGGCTCCAGCACTGAGTCCTCCTGCCCCGCCATGGGCCCCCCCTGGAGCACAGGGACCCCATGCGGTCACTGCACCCTGCACCTTGGGGGTCCCTTCCTGAACCCCCAGGGTTCCTGCAGCTCCCATTGGGTCCCTGTACCCCTTATGGAGTCCTTCAACCCCCTACAGGGTCTCAGCATCTTCCCATGGGGTGTCTGAACTACCCCCCGGCGTGCCTGACCCCCTCTATAATGTCCCAGCACCCTCTCGGGGGTCCCCGTCACTCGTTTTGGAGACCCAGCTCCCCCCACGGGGTCACTGAATCCCCCCCAGGTATCCCAGCACCCTCCCACGGGGTCCCTAACCCCTCCTATGTGGTTCCGCCCCCCTCCTCAGGTCCTTGCCCCACCCCCGCAGCCGCTGCACCTCCCAGGGGGGTCCCTGAACCCTCACCCCCCAGGGGCCCTTGCCGCAAGGGGTGCCCCACGTTTATCCCCCGCGGTCCCTTTAAGGCGCGGTCCCAAACTCTCACCTGCGGCCGCTTCCGAGTCCCGGTGACGTCACCAAGGGGCGTGGCCTCGTCTAGGCCCCGCCCCCCGGCCGCATGCGCAGCGAGGGGGGCAGCGCCCGGCTCCATAGGCTGGGGGGACCCCATATATCGGGGGGGGTTCCAGCCCTATGGGCGGCCTGGGGTAGGGGGGAAGCCCTCACATGCCTGGGAGCTCCCAGTTTCCAGCGCCTCCAGGTTTTGGGGTCCCCTCTTTCCAGCCCTGGCAGGATGTGGGGTCTCCATCCCCACTTTCCAGACACCCCCCTCCCCTCCCAGGCTTTGGGGTCCTCAATTTCCAGCCCTGACAGGATTTGGGGTCCCCTGTTTCCAGCCCTGGCAGGATTTGGGCTCCCCATCCCCAATTTCCAGTCACCCACAGATGTGGGGTTCCCATCCTAAATTTCCAGCTACACCCTCCCCTCCTCCCTCAGTCTCTGGGGTCTCTTTTTTTCCAGCCCAACCATGATCTGGGGTTCTCCATTTCCAGCCCTTGCAGGATTTGGGGTCCTCGTCCCAAGTTTCCAGCTGGGATTTCAGGTCTCCATCACAAATTTCCAGCCCTCCTTGAGTTGGGGGTCCCCAATTTCCAACCTACCTCCTTCACACTTCTCCCACCTTGTGCCCCCCTTCCTTTTTCCCCCCTCTACCTCTGTCTCTAACATCCCCTGCCATAAATATCAACTTTTTCTACCCAATTAAACCCCAAATCCCCCCCCTTTTACCCCAAATATGCAAGTAGCACAGTGTGGGGACCCCACCCCCCTCCCCATAAGGACCAACCAGCCGTTTCTTTTCCTTTTTTTATTTGTTAAACTGCTAAAAATTCATCAGGATGGGGGGGGGGGGGGAAGAACCCATTAACCACCCCTCCACCCCCCAAAAAAAATGTACACAAGAATTGATTTTAAATATCACCGAAAATCGCTCAGCTGAGCCCAGGATGATGATGGGGGGAAGGGAGCAGGGGATGGGGAGGGGGTGTGGGACACACACACACACACCTCGCTCACAGCACCAGCGCTAACCTGGTGACAGTTGGGCTGGAATCACAGTTCTTGGCCCTGGCCCCGGCTGCTTGGTGGGTTGGGGGCTGTTTAGGGGGATTTTGGGGCTGTTCAGGATGATTTGAGACTATTTAAGATGATTTGGGGGCTATTTAGGATGATTTGAGGGCTGTTTAGGATGATTTGGGGGCTTTTCAGGATGATTTGGGGGGTGTTTAGGATGATTTGGGGGCTGATTTGGGATGGAAACCACATCAACACCACGAAAAATGCCCCTGGAGGGGCATTGGGAGCAAGGTGAGGGAGATGCAGGAGCATCGTGCTGCCAAACAGCCCTTTTTTCCCTTTATTTTCTTGGGGTGGGTGACAAGAGCCATGCAAAAAGGGGATGAGGGAATTGCCACTGTGGCCAAGCTTCATACGGGAGGGGGACAGAAATATTTCCTAGCCCACCCTTGGGTGCTCCTGAGGTTTTGGGTGGTAAAAAATCATGTTTTGCTTTCTCTCGGGACAACTCGAATCCAGTTGGGGTGGGAGTGGGAGAGGTTGGATGGAACCAGGGATTTATTTACAGTGGTGGAAACTTTCCTGGTTCCCCACATGGCTGAGAGAGGATTTCAGGCAAAGAGCTCAGTGGGGATGGGGAAAAAACGAATCCAAACCCCAAAGCAGGACCCACGTCACGGCACTGCCGGGTTGGGGGAGGGTTTCCTCTTTCTGTGGGGATTAAAACCTGGTGGAATCCACCCGGTTTTCCATCACCTGCAGGGGGAAAAGGGGGAGGTTTGTCCCAGGACAGGTGGCTTCAACCCCTTTGGATTTTCGTGGGTTTGGATGTTTGTGGAGGCACGTGCAGAGAGGAGGCTCAGTTACTGCTGGGGAGGGAGTTTTTTGGGGGGGTGTTTCCAGTGTTTTGGCTGGAAAAAAACCCAACCCTGGATCATGGCTATGAGATGCTGGTTCAGCCTTGACCTGGTTTGGGCTGTGAGTGAAATGAACCCTTTGAATCCAGCTGGAAGCAGCAGCCAAATGTCTCAGCTAAACGGGTTTTTTAGAGTTGGTTTTTCTTTTTCCTGATCAGGAGGGATCAGGGATGATCCCAAGGCCTGACCCAGCTCGATCCAGCCCAGGGCAGGGTTGGGGTTGGGGGGGGGTGTGCAAACGCCCAGCTAATTCTTAATATTTTGGCATATTGATGCAACATCCACCCCCCCACCCCCTCACCCCCTGTCCTTTCTTCCTTCTTGCAGTCCCGGGTGGAGGACGGGAAGGAGAGAGGCAGGAGACAGGGATGAGAGGCAGAAAAGGCATCGTGTTGTGTGGAGCGAAGGCTCTTGGCGCTGGAAGACTCCCCAGGGTGGGATTGGGGGGTGTATTGCTGTTGGTTTTCCTTACTGAGTCAATCCCAGAAGCTCCCAGCCTGGGTTGTTTGTATCAAACCCACTTTTCCTCACATCCCATGTGGAGTTTCAGAGAGAATCCGAAGCCTCTTGAACCCTCTGGAAAATCCACCCCAGGCTCCGGAGGCTGCGGGGCAGCAGATTTCTCTCCCTGCTCACCCCGAATCCTCAGCTTGGAGAGGCTCAGGATCTGCCCCCCCTCCCACACCTGGAAACACGAGTCGCTTTGCTGGGATCTTACCGGGGCAGCGCTGGAAGTTTTGCTTGGATTTTATTGGTTTCTCGCTCCCTAAATTCACAGTTTGAACGCCTGTGGGACAGAGGGAGGGGTGGGGAAAGAGAGGGAAGAGCCAGGGGAGGGAGGAGGAGGAGGAGGAGGGAGGGAGGGAGGAGGTGATGTCGGTGAAGGGCTCGGGCCACATTATCTTTTCGCTCGGACAAAGTACAAGGCATTTGTTTTGGGATAGTATTTGACGTTCTGTTTCTTGTCCATGAGGCCACCGAATATGATCAGCTCCCCTCTGCCTTGCACCACCGTGTGTAAACTGGTTTCGGGCGGCCCCACCACCGAGCTGCTGTTGAACACTTTCCATTTGACTCGTCCTTTTTCCTTGGTGTCCTTAATGTCCAGCACGTACATCTGCATGGGCTTGCAGTTCATGCTCTGGTACAAAGGCTTCCCCACGTTGAGGGACTGGGGAGGGTGGTGGCCCAGGCGGCGGGCGATGGGAGGTAAGGAGTGAGCATCACCTTGGGTAGAGCCCGGCCGAGCCGCCGAGCCCGTCTCGGCACCCGGAGAACCCGGGGATGAAGCCAGGGGAGGGCTCAAGGCAGCTGAAGCCGAGGAGCCTTTGGATGAAAGGGCTTTGACGGCCTCCAAACTTCTCCGGAGCGCGCTGGGGGAGACGGCCCCCGGGAGGGAACTGGTGACGTGGGGCGGCGTGTGGACGCCGTTGGTTTGCTCCGGGGGGTTCCTGGCGCCGGTGCTGAGCGTCCTGCCCTCCCCGCCGTCCAGCTGGCAGATGAGGGAAGCCGGTTTCTGTTCCCAGCTCAGGTCGATGGATCCCAAACGTAGGTCTTTCTGCTCTGGCAACGACCCCCGTCGAGGCGCCAGGGCGAGCCCCACTTTGAGGTCGTATCCTTCGGCGGCGGAGGGGGTGCTGGGAGACACCAGCTGCACGGGGCTGTCCAAGGAGCCTCCGCCGGCCGCCGCGGCTCCGGGCGATAAACTGCCGCCGTTGAGCACCGGGGAACCGTCCCCCCTGGCCGGGGAGAGGCTGCCTTCCCGGGATCCCGAGGGGGTTTGCCGTTGAGCTCGGGGTCTCAAGGTGCCCCAGCGGCCGTTGACGCAGGGAGCTTCGTCCGCCGGCCGGACGGGAGACTGGGACCGGTATTCCCGGGTCTCGGGGCCCAGCGCGGGCGGCGTGGCGCTGATGGGAGAGGGGCGGGAGTTGAGGCTGGGGCTCAGCGGGGCTCTGCCGCTGGGAGCTTGGCTGAAGACCACGACGCACTGGCCCACCTGGAAGAGGAGGTTTGATGGGTCACAAAGGGCAGGGTGGCCCTTTGAGCTGGACTGGGGAGGAGAAAGGGGAGGTGGAGCATTCCCGGCAGGCAGCAAAGGGCGAGGGATGTTTATGAGGCCTTCGAGCAGCCTTTGACAAGGGGCCTGTCAGAAAGATGGGGATGGGCTTCTGAGCAGGCCTTGCTGGGACAGGACAAGGGGTGATGGGTTTAGACTAAAAGAGGGAGATTCAGACTGTAGAGAAGGAAGAAACTGTTGCTGCTGAGGGTGGTGACAGCCTGGCCCTGGTTGTCCAGAGGTGGTGGCTGCCCTATCCCTGGCACCATCCCAGGTGAGGTTGCCCGGGGCTCTGAGCAACCTGCTTTAGTTGCAGATGTCCCTTCTCACTGGACTACATGACCTTGGAAGGTCCCTCCCACCCAAACCAGCCTGTGATTCCGTGGGAGAGCAGAGACCCCACTGACCCATACCCTGCAGGCAGGATGGCACCAGAGCTCCGGGGCTCCGTGGTCTTCATTCTCCACCTTGAGTGGCTGCCACGTCCAAGGGTTCACGTTCATGTGCAGCAACCAGGCGTCTTTAAACAGCTGTGGAGAAAAGAGGGACAGACTGAGGAGCCCAGTTTGCTGCTGAGATCATCCCATCAGAGGTAGGAGTGGTGCTTTGCTGCTGCAGACAGAGGAATGGTGACCCAGATCAGGATCTGACCGCCCAAGTAGTGACTACACCCTACTGTGGCCATGGACCAATCCCTTCATCTCCACCTTCCACCCCAGTGTAAAATCAGGGCTAATTCTTCCAAGGCTCAATTAACTTCAGATAGCGCCTGGGGTGTTTTTTTCTTAATTAAAGCAGCTCCAGCAAAAGCCAGACAGATTCCCTGGAAAACCTACCACGGAGGTGCCCAGATTTGCAGGATAAAATGCCACGTAGGTAATGGCCAGAGTGCTCCCACCTCTCCCCAGTCCAGCACCCAGGGCTCCCAATTCCAGTGAGACACATGCAGTTCTTTCTCCCCACAGGGTACTTACTGCATTGGGACCACCACAGCCACCAAGGATTAAAATGGTTTCGTTGTCTATCACGATCTGGAGGGGCAAAGAAGAGCATTTTAGGGTGGGAAGGATGTGAAGCTTTCCCTGGTGCTTCCCTCGGAGTGTAGGAAGAGCCTGGTGATAGCTCCTTAGCTGCGCAGATGCTGCTTAGTTTTGTCTGCTGGGATGGGGAGCTGCTCCTGCTGGACCCCAGACAGAGCAGGATGCAGGATTCACCTTGTCCCAAACCAGTTCCTCTTATGGAGGAAAGGAGTTATCCTTCCTGGAGGGTAGGGGACTCAATCCCACTCCTCAAACAAGGGAGACAGTGGAAGGGTTTCCTGGGAGGGGCATGTGCAGCATTTATTAGGTGCCTGGAGGGAACGAGCTGGCCCCTTGGTCTCCTTTCCCAGGGGATGGAGGGAAGGGCACATTCAAGCACAACCCGCCCGATCTCTTCTGGCTGCCCTGCCCAGCTGGGAGGAGCTGCACACTGGGAGCCACTGGCCATGGGGACCATGAAGGGAAGGCAGAGATGTGCTGCAGACCCAGCCCAGTGACTCCCACAAGCTCCTTGCCCCAGGCTGGCAATAAAACAGGCACTGCCAGAGCCAGGCTTTGAGCGGGTACGATCCAGAGTCACTGGAGAGCAGAGCGATCCAAAGGGCTCGGAGCCAAACCAACTGGTGATAACACTTCATTGATCTCCAAATGCCACGGGGGCTGGAGAAGGGGGAGGGGTTAAAGCAGGGCTCTGTGTTTTCTAGAAACGCTCCGAGTCCCGCGCCGGGCCCAGCCCACGGGACCTGCTGGAGCCACCGTGGAGGGAGGGGAAACCACGTGCCCGGCGGGCAAAGGCTGCCAAGGTAACTTGGAAACTGGGCGTGAGCTTTTGGGCAACCCAGAGAGAGCTGCCTGCAAACTGGGAACGAAGTTCTGCCTGGTTTGTCTTGGGTGGTGGGTGCTGGTGCTGAGCTCACCTGAGACTGGCCACCTCGTGGGTGAGGGCTGGGCCCGGAGATGTTGGGCTTGGACCAAGCCCACTGCTCCAGATCCAGCACCCAGACGTCGTTGCTCCTGCAAGGATAACAAGTGTTGAGGATCCAACCCAGCCAAGGTCCTCTTGCTGTTTGTAACACGGGTTCAGGGAGGAGCTTTACAGTGGGATTTGGGTTTTTTTGCAGGCTGGAACCCCGAGGGGATTAGTGAAGGGTGTGCCAAAGCAGCAGGCAGACCCCAAAACCCTGTGGAGATGTCCTTCTGAAACCCAACGAGCATTCCTCACTTGGAGGAGCATTTCTCAGACACCCTCACCCCAGACTCACATTTGTCGAGATCCCAGGGAACCCCCAAAGACAATCATCTTGTCCCCGATGACGCAGGAGGAGTGTCCTGCCATGGGAGGGGGGCCGTGGGTGGTCACAATGCAGTTCCACCTGGGGAAAGAGGAAAATCTTCACCAATCAGGTCAGAACAGCACAAAAATTAATAATCCCAGGAGCCAGCAAAGTCCTCAAGAACACATTCCAGAGGAAAACCACTGGGAAAACCACCAAAGACCTAAATAATAATTCAGCTCATTAGAAATACTAATGCACTGAGCATTTTTGAAGCATGACAGAGTCACAGGGCTGAGCTGGAAATATGGCCCCTTTCAATTAAGTTGGCCCTGAATCCTTTCCAAGGTGGTTTAATTACCATGTTCTGCTGCCACTGTCCCAGAGTGCATCAGGTAATTGATGCTTTTGATGATGAAAAGTTCTCAATGAAAGGGCACCGGGGATCAGCACCACGCGGAACCGGCGTCCGCTCCTTTCTCACCCGCAAGCACTGGGGAGGGAGATGGTCTCAAACCAGCCCAATGGTGTTTACAGGGAACAGGAGAATTCCTGTCAGCTCCACGGAGGCTTCATGAGGAGCCCAGGAGCTGTAAAGGTGGAGAACTCACCGACAAAGGGCCAGGACCTGCTTTAGTGTGACCTCAGACCACTGTGGAAGGCAAGACCTCCAGGAGTTGTTTTATCTCCTGCTTCACAGCCAAAGAAATTCTGTGTTTAAAACCTACTTGCTTAGAACCAATGTTGAGACCATTCCCACCCAGGTTTCCCAGCTGGCTGGCTGGGAGCACTCTGGTGTATTTTATATATGGAGCCAAGAGCCATATGGAAGCAACCACCACCCAGGAGGTACCAGACAGCACCGTGCCCACGTCTCTGGTGTGCTCTCCTCATATTTTTAGCTTTATTTTTGTTTCTAAGAGCATCACAGACATACCAGGATTAGACCATTTGGAAACCAGGAGTGTGCTCAGCTTCCCTGGTGGGCTCAGAGAGAACCACTCCTCCACCACCACCTCCAGCATTCCTCCAGCTGCGTCACCACCACAGGTTTTTTTTTTACAGGATCAAAGCCTGAGCTTTCAAATCCAAATGTGCCCTTACCAGTTTTTGGAGGGTGAGTAGGTATGGATTTCATCAAAGAACCTCTCTGGTTGGTGCAGAGGGTAAGGGCTTGGCCGTGTCCACCCACCAAAAAGCACGAGCAGGTCCTTGTAGACCACCAGTGTGGCCCCAGCCTTGGGAGAGGGGTATGAACCTGGGCAGGGACAGAGAGAGAAGGGTAAGGTTAGAAAACCAGGTAGGAACACAAGCACCCAGCTCTGCATCAGTGTGTCAACGTTGAGATTCTGCCTTTGAAAACAAACACACTCACAAAAAATAGCCAAAACGAAAGGAAAATTAGAATTGGGAGCCTGGGAAGATAAAACTCCTGCCAATTTGTGTGCCTGTAATTAGCAGGAGCCTGTGAGCCCATCTCGTGGATGGCAAAACGTCTGTCACTGGCTGGCAGGAAATTGCTGCCTTTCCAATGGATCCCTTGAAATTATTGCTTTAGTGAGGAAGAAAAGCAGTAATTACCTCCAAATACCTCGGAACTTCTCCCCGAGAAAGAAGGGAAGGAGGGAGGGAAGGGGGGAGGGAAGGAGGATGGCCACCACCAACCCAAAGGCACCCAGAGCTGCTGGGGTTCGTGCCGAGCCCCGTCTTCCACTGAGTGAACTACCAGGGTAGAGGCTGCAGAACAAGGGCCTCTCCAAGTTATCAAAGAGCCTTTTTTTCTTCTGCTCCTTGACACCCACCCCTCAGAACCCAGGAGGTTCCATGTGAGCAGGAGGAGAAAGTTGTTTGTTGTGAGGGTGTCAGAGCCTGTCCCAGGCTGCCCAGAGAGGTTGTGGAGTCTCCTTCTCTGGAGAGATTCCAACCCCCCTGGACACTGCCCTGCTGGGCCCCCTGCTCTGGGTGACCCTGCTGGGGCAGGAGGGTGGCACCAGCTGATCTCCAGAGGTCCCTGCCAACCCCAGCCATGCTGGGATTCTGTAACCTGAAGGTCAATCCCAGCCTCAGACACTGAGATGGTTCCCAAGTGAGTCAACAAGGTGTAAACAGCCCAGGGCAGAGGCCAGTCCTGGTTTTTCAGGAAACTTTGCCCAGTTTCACTCTGCAATGCAGGAAACACCTGATCCTTCCAAGTCAAAGAAGAGTTGGCCTCACAAATCCACTTCCTTCCAGACACTCGGGCTCTCTACAGGTGCAACAGAGATGCAGCACAAGCTTCCCCTACCCAAGGGGGTGGGGGGTGTTCAACTTGAACTGTGTTTGAGTAGAAACCAGAGTGAATACTCCTTTCTCAAACAAGGGAGAGCTGCCCTGGGAAGGGCAGGAGCACCTCGCTGGAGACAGAGCGACGGGGGGAGGCTCTGGGCAGCCGTTGTGACTTCATGCCTCAAGTATGCGGGGCAGGGGCCGCAGGGACATCAAAGGGACAGGGCTGGGTGACGTGGGGCCCTGGCACGACCAAGTCCCAGCTCTTTGGAGCGGCGTTTCAAAGGCTCTGGCAGGAAAACCCTTGACACAGGAGGGTTTCTTCCTCGCCGGGATCACGCTCCCAAGTGAAACGGCTTCTGTTCCTCCCCAGTGACTGTGGCGGGACTTTGTTGGCTCATGGAGCTGGTTCCAAGAGCTGCCCGGGGTCAGAGAGGCCTCCTCCCGGCTGGGTTTTCAAGCTCCCCGCCCAGGTAACAGCATCCAACCCACTATCAGATTATCTTTCCTCGGGGATCAGAACGGGAGGGTGGCAGCACAATTAACTGCTCCTAAACATAGAAGGCAACGGCTGGGTCCGGCTGACGCCGTTATCAGGAGGGATGAGCCTCTCAGAGCTGGGCCAAGCCAAGGGGTTTGGGGCTTTTTTTATTCCAGCCGCTGGATTTTCCTGGCTGGCCGAGCAGATAACATGCTTTACAGTGAAAAAAAAACCCCTACAAACCCGACCAACAAACAAAGGGCTTCGGCTTCCACGGATGTTTGGAAGAGAACTGCCAGGCTCTGCTGGCTGCTGCCTGAGCTTGGGCTGCTCTCTGTTTAGGATCTGTCCTCATAAGCGTTTTTTAAAGCTTGTTTATTCAACCTTCTAATGCAAGCAGAGCTCAGTAGCCACAGAAAAGCCTGGCTCTGAGGGCACAGGGGACACCAATTTCCAGAGCAGCTTTTTACCTCCAGCAGGAGCAGCCCTGAGCGACTCCGGCAACAAATACCAAGGGGAGACTGGAATAAAAACTAAGAGGGGTGGAGATAAAAAACCCAACATCACACGGTGCCTCATTCAGAAAGGGTCGGTTCAGATTGATATCAGTTGGGGAAACAGTCCCAGAGATGTGTGTGAGCAGATCCTGAGGTGGGTGAGGGAGAGATGTGGAGAGAGTTTTTGGGGTTGTGTCAAGGAGATAAATTTGAGGGAATTTTATTACACCAGATTTCTGGAGACAGATGAGATGAGAGGTGCTAGTTCCAGTCAGGGGCTGTTAGTGATGGATTTCTCAAGCCACGTCAGCTCCAGCAAGAGGTGCTGCTGCAACTCCAGTGAGTTGCTCATGGCCACCAGTCGTTTCCATCCAGAGGAAATGCCTAAATGAATATTGCTAAATGAATATTTAGGGGATACATTATTAGTGGGGCACATGAGAATCCCAAAGAAAAAGCCAGAGGGAGATGATGAACCTGAAAAGTCAGGTATGAAAAGCAACATTTGCTGGTGACCAGTGCTTGGTGTTTCCCCAACGGTAGGACCCAAGGGCAGAAGAACAGGGGTATCACCCCCAGGAGCTTCTGCTGCTTAGGGAGAGTCTGGAATTTATTATCCCTGCTTTCAGGCTGCCAGAGATGCCAAGTTGTGGGTCCTAATCTGGAAACCTCATCCACCCCAGCACCATCATCTCCCCCAGCCCAGGGATTACTGTAACTAGGCTCCATCACACAAAGGTCCATCCCAAACTTGGATGACAGCGTGAATTCCACAAATCTTTCCCCTTTAATGGGAAAGGAAACCAGAGAAGGAAAAAATAAGAAATCCCACTGCTTCCCAGGCCAGCCAGGATTTTTTCCGCAGCCGTCTGCAGATTTGCCCCAAAGCTCTTTCCCTGCCAGCACTCTGGGAGGTTTCCCAAGGGAAAGGAGACAAGCTGAGGAGTAACCATCAGAACATGGTGTGACTGGCAGAGGATGAATGTCCCAACAATCCCAGCAATCCCAGCAACAGCACCAGATCTGGGAGACACCAAAGGAGAGAGCTCCTAGGAGAGAGCACATCCCCATGGCACAAAGGCTCCTTCCTCAAGTCCAACTTCAATTGACAGCACTTGCTGGTTGGCAGCCATGGATCCAGCATCTGGCACTCATGGAATCACAGAATCCTTCTGGTTGGAAGAGATCTTGAAGATCTTCGAGTCCAACCCTTAACACAGCACTGCCAGGGCATCACTGACCCATGGCCCTCAGCACCACAGCTTGGAAAACCCTCCAGGGGTCACAGGGACTCCACCTCTGCTCTGGGCAGCCTGGGACAGCCCTGGACAACCCTGGAGGGGAAGAAATTGTCCCTCAGCTCCAACCTCAACCTCCCCTGGCACAACCTGAGGCTGGTTCCTCTTGTTTGTCACTTGTTCCTTGGGAGCAGAGCCTGACCCCCCTGGCTCCAGCCTCCTGTCAGGAGCTGTCAGAGCCAGAAGGTCTCCCCTGAGCCTCCTTCTCTCCAGGCTCCACAAGCCCAGGTCCCTCAGCTGCTCCTCCCCACACTCCTGCTCCAGACCCTTCCCCAGCTCCATGTCTCTTCTCTGGCCACGCTCCAGCCCCTCCATGTCCTTCTGGGAGTGAGGGCCCCAAAACTGACCCCAGGATTTAATGTGAGGTCTGACCAGTGCCCAGTCCAGAGGTTTCACCTGGTTTTATCCGAGACATTTAAAACAGGGCATTGGGATTAAAAACATTTTCAGGACCAGCTCTGAATGGGTTTGCCTAAACCTTAAAGCTTTTAAGAGCCAGGAATGTATCATTTTCCCTCACCAAAGCCACAGGCGATTTAGAGTTCCCTCAAATTTGGCTTTGAAAAAACCCCATAAAATAACAAATTCCTTACTGGGAAGCAGAGAGGAATTCAGCTTTGTAAGAGTTTAAAGAAAAACTGAACAAGATCCAAATTGTCTCCTCTTTGGAGCTACACATATCTGCTGCCTGCAAAATCTACTCAGGTAGTGTAAAGGATCAGTGCACCACTACAGAGTGTTTTTTGCAAGTTAAGGGGGGGATGTAACCAAACCACAGCACCCCCCTGATGTTTACACACTGAAAAAAAAGCTTCCTCTGCCCTCTCCGTGTTGAATTCCCAGCCTACAATGACACAGGCTGGTGGTACCAGCCCAGATCAACCCACGGCTCAGAAACAAAGCTCTGGGTTCTTGCAATCCTGACAAGGAAGAGGCAGAAATCCCCACCTGGGTGGAGAAATCACCTCCGAGCTTTTGCAATGTCACCGTCGGGGTTTTTTTAATTTTAAATTATTTATTTCTTTCAACCCGGGGAAATTCTTTCCCCGCCGTGCTAAAGCTGTTGAGGAGGAGAGGCAGTGCCCTCTGAACCCCGTGCAACAGGATTATTGAGTCACTCTGTGCTAACACTCGGGCAGAAATGTCCTTACGAAGCAGGTTGAGCAAACAGTGAGGAGAGGGGAGTGCCAGGAGGCCCCGGGGCTCTGCCCCCTTAGCTCTTAATTGCTGCCAAGGAGGAGCAGATCGCTGGGCTCTGGCACCTGGGTGCTGCGGGAGAGGTTTTATTAGAGTCACAATCACAGGTTGGGTTGGGTTGGGACCTTTCAAGGTCATCGAGTCCAACCCCCCTGCAGGGAGCAGGGATATCTGCAACTAGAGCAGGGTGCTCAGAGGCCAGCCTCTCCTAGGATGGTGCCAGGGATGCGGCAGCCACCACCTCTCTGGGCACCACGGGCCAGGCTCTGCCACCCTCAGTGTCAACGATCTCTCCCTTCTCTCCAGTCTAAATCTCCATCTTCTAGTTTCAAACCATCAGCCCTTGTCCTGTCCCAACAGGCTCTGCTCAAAACTCTTGTCCCCATTTTTCTGACAGGCCCCTTCAAGTCCTGGAAGTCCCCAGAAGGTCTCCCCTGGAGCCTTCTCCTCTTCAGACTGAATTCCCCCAGCTCTCCAGCCCTCCCAGCACTGCTGGGGCTCCCCTGGCCCTGCTCAAACAGCTCCCCGTCTGTGCTGAGGACTCCAGAGTTGGACCCAGCACTGCAGGGTGGTCTCAGCCACCCTCCCTCACCCTGCTGACTATTGGGGTCCATCCCTAGTGGTTCCCAGCAGCCACATCACCCTGCCAGTGAAGTCACCCCCTTCTCCCCTTCGCAATCACCTCGCCCGGTTTCGGGAAACGCAGATCTCGCCCCGCGGTGAAAGCAGCTGCTGTTGCAAAAGCTGCCTTGCCCTCAAGGTGGGTGCCCTGGGAACAGCAGCCAACCAGCCACCTCACACTGCTTTCATACTCCAGATTTTACTGTGTTTTGGGGTTGGTTTTTTTTTTTTCCTCTCTCCTTCCCCTACCCTGCAGATTCTTCTGGGGTACCAGCCCGACTGCCGATTAAAGAGCTCGGCCAGAAAGGGTTGATGGGCTCCCAGGGACTGGTTTTTCCCTCCAGGAGGGAAACAGGAGGGATGGAACTTGCTGTCTCGGGGACAGGAGGCCCGTAATCAGCAGCTAATTGCAGGGGAGGGAGCAGGGTCCGTGTGTCTTGGCCGAGCAGCTCTGCTGAGCTCCACAGTTTTTCGCTCCCGTTCCGTTGGCCGCAGCAGGAGGGAGGCTGGTGGAGAACTCCCAAATTACTGGTGTTTCAGGAAACAGCCACTGGATAATTTGGTGAGGTTGTAGCTACCACGGGACTACTAAAAAAAAAAAAAAAAAATAAACAAAACCCCAAAACCTCAACTGTTTCTTGCAGGCTGTTGGAAAAATCTAGCGGAGAGCAAAAAGCTGAGGGTTGGGCAGAGGGGTTCCAGAGAAAATGCAGCTCCTTAAGTGGAAACCTCAAATTCACCTCCTGAAAGCCCCAGGACAACACACAAAGGGACATTCAGTCCAGTTTTGGTCTCTTCCCTTTATCTAGCCCTTCCCTCACTTGCTCTCCCCACCTTGTGTTCATTTTCAAGCCACTGCTTCCCACACTGCATTTTTCTCCCTCCTGCTGGGAAACCCAGCGTTTGAACACCAAACTCACTGAATATTTCATGTCAGGGATAATTATTCCCCATTTTTTTCTCTGCAGACAAGCATGAGATAGTGCTTCGTCATCCCAGATTTCAGGAGGGTTGACAGCTGATGGGATTTTTTTAGTGCAAGAGGTAAAATCAGGCCGTGAGGATTCCAAGAGCCTCTTCAAGCTGGAGGTGCCGGCCGGGCTGGGTACTGCAGGAGAATTTGTGCTTCAGTCTCCAGTGTTACACATGGAATCTCGGTCAGACCACGAGCCTGCCCTGGAAGGAGCTCTTGCCGATAGGTGTCAGCACAGCCTGTCCCAAACCTCCCGGCCTGAGGCTCCTTCCCAGCTGACAGGATTTCTCTAACCACAGAGACCCCTAAAAACAGAGCTGAACGCACCTACAGAGGGAAGGCTTTGTGACAGAGCTGAGAGGAGAAAGAGCTCGCTGGAAAATTACTGGGGAGGTGGTGGTGGGATAGACAGACAGACAGACAGACCTCCCTCCACCACCTCCCGTGCCCAGGATGACGGCACCAGCCTGGGGCAGGAGGTGGCTCAGGCTCTGGGCTTCCTCTCTGGTGCAACCCATTAATTCTACCCGAGACCACACCAATGTAAACAACCCCTGTGTGTGGCTGGGGCGGCCGTTTGCATATTTTGAAGCCTTCTTTCCTGAAAAGGAAATAAAAGAGAAGGTTTCAGGGAGGCTCGGGCTGCTCTGGAAGCCTCCCGACAGCTTGCAAATACCTCGGCTCAAGTCAGCCAAGCAGAGCCACCAGAAATTAAGATTCTCTGCAGGGCTGTGAAATCAACCAGCAAGGAAAAGTCCCCGAAAGGAGGAAAAAAAAAAAAAAAAAGGGGATCGGGACCATGATGGAACTTTACCAACTGTTCTGCAAACCTGCTGCTTGTTTTCCAGAAGGAGAAGATGAAACCAGGGGTTTTGTTTGCTCGGGGCCAGGTCTGTGCACAGCTTTGTGGAGAGCAAACTGCTCCACTTGCGCTCGCCGGCTAACGGGAGGGTTTCTCGTGCTGCCCAGAGAGCCTCCCTCCCACTGCACGGGGACCACATCTGACAACAACCACCTCGGGCAGGTGACAGCAGAGCCTCCACCACCTCCCCCGGGGTGGTGGTTTTGTTGACACAACACCATCAAAGGCACCTTTCTCCTCGGCTCACAAGAGGAAAGTCTGATCCTCAGACTCCAGCGGCTCCCACTCGAAAAAGCACAGAGGGGACCTGGGGGAAGAACAGAGCCCAGAGGAACCGACGTGGGAGGGTTTTTTTTTTCACACTTACCACGTGGAGTTAAGGCTGCCCGGGAGGTGTTAAGTGCAAACATCAGGCTGAAGGTCTGTACTTATTGTCACACTAACCCAGGGAGGATCAGATGCTCTGATGTGGCTGCGGCTATGATGCCGTGAACACGGACAGAGGATCAGAGCATCTAATGAACTAATTTTGCCTCCAAGTTTGTTTTTCTACTCTGAAATCCTGAGCTGAGCCGCTTTCCCATCTCCTCAGCCTGACTGCAGGGAGACAAAACCACCAGGGAACAAGCCCTGGGGAGTTTCCCCCCCTCAGAGGAAGGGTGACCCTGGACTGGATGCATGGCTGAGCCTTTGCTCAGGAAACAGGAGAAGTGGAGCTGCAAGTCTCCAGAGCCCCCATGATATCAGTGGGATATCATGGCAGTGGGAAAAAAGGTGTCAAGGGGGGCACTGGGGTCTTCTCAGCTCTCCTGACTTCCCAGGTACCTGTAGGGAAGAGGATGATAAAGGGGAAACAAGAGGGAGGATGTGCAGACCTCACAGATCTTCAGCTAGTGATTCTCCTCTCCCTCCAAAACCTCATTGATACATCATCATTCTTTTCATAAGCACAGTAAAAGGCTCACTTTTAGAAGGATAATCTTTCCACCTCTTGCCCTGTAAGCCCCTGGGAGCACAGGGAAAATTACTGGCATTTTTCTCTCCGATTGAAAAAAAAAAAAAGGTATTTCCCAGTTTACTGTCTGGTTCTGTCAGACTGAGGCCAAGTGCAGGGCTCCTGAGGAACACAAACTAACACACACAGGAAGGGGGAAAGTCTGAGGAGACACGCACACGGAGTCTGAAATAGCACAGGCAGGTCGGGGGGATGAGTGTCCAGGGACAAGCTCCCAATTCTGCCTAGAAATGATCCCTGTCAGCCAGAGGAGACGACTGGGAGACACTGGTGGGGAAGGGCTAGGTCAGTGCTGACGGCCAAGGTGGCCTCTCCCAGGACCTGCCCGCACAGAGATGGAAGGGATCACATCAAGAGTGGTTCACAGACCCGTGTGGGAACAGGACAAACCTTCCCTGCTACCAGTGCAGCAGATCCAGGGTCAAATCCTGGCTTCACCAGCTCCAGATGTCCCCAGCACACCAAAGCCCTCAGCACTCTGCAGCTCCCACATTACCTACCCACTGTGCTAAGCTGGAAGTCTCTGTTTCAAATGGGTTTTGGGCTTTTTTTTTGGCTGTTTCAGCCACAGGAGAGCTGGTTTCTGGGGAGCTCCAGGACTATGGTCACCCAGCCCACACCCTTGCAGCGTGCTGCAGCTTGAGCTCGGGGAGCTGAGACTAACAATCCCCTCTAGCTGGATAAACACACTCCAGCACAAACCACCTCCAGAACCATCAGCTCACTGTAGATAGGCTAAAAGTCAAAGACGTGCCTGGATTCATGATGCAAATAAAAGCAAAAAAGCATCCCAGACACACAGACACTCCCCTTGGGACCACCTGCCCTGGGAGAATAGGGGCTATTAATGATCATTCCCCTCCTGCTCCAGCAAGAGGAGTGTGTGGGAGAGGAAGAGGTTGAAAGTAGCTCCAAAGTGGCCAGAAGAGCTGGAGGGGGAAAGAGTTTCGAGGCAATTCCTGTTCACATTCCTAAAATAGAGATCCTGCTGCCTGATGCACCCGCCTTCAGAGAGAGTCAGAGCCCTACCAGTAGAAACCAGTGTGAGATAAGAAGTGAGGCATCAACTCTCTTGTTCTTCTCCAGCCTAATAAGTAGAAAGTCAAAGCCATTGTTTTAGATCTAAGCAACAAAATACTTTGAAACCTCAAAAATTAGGGTTGTTTTTGGAAGCAATTATCTCCGTCTCGGAGACTAAAGAAACACGGGCCAATTATTTCTTTGAAGGCTAAATATTTACTCCCAGATGAAGTGCAGCAGCTCGGGCTGGTGATGAATTATCCAGCTCTGATGTCATCTAATAATGCCTGCCAGTAAGAAAACCCACACGGAAAACAGGTATGAACAACAACAACAACAACAACAAAAGGGTGTTTTCTCTTGGAAAAGCCCTGCAGAGAGGGGAAAGGGATGAAGAGGTTTCAGCTCACCCGAGCTGTTCAGCATAGCCCTGGCACCACGTGCCCGTTCCATTTAGGTAGCTCTATCCACATCTCATTAAATAAGACTGCCCAGAGAGGTGGTGGCTGCCCCATCCCTGGCACCATCCCAGGGGAGGTTGGCCAGAGCCCTGAGCACCCTGCTCTAGGTGCAAATGTCCCTGCTCCCTGCAGGGGGGTTGGACCAGAGAAGCTTGGAAGGTCCCTTCCCACCCAAACTCTTCTGTGATTCTGAGGTGCCTGTGGTTAATGAGGGCACAAGAAGAATGAGCTCAAACCTTTCAGAGCAAGAAGCAGCCTTATGGAAAAGCCACCCTCTCATTCCAGATCAAGACCTACCCTATAGAATCCATAGGGCCAGGTGTGAGAACTCCTCCTCAACCTCCACGAGCAATTATCCTGCACACACAGTGAGCGTTCATCAATCACCATCAGCTCTTCTTCTTTCCAAAAAAAACAAACCCAAACCAAACCCAAATCCCTGCTGTCTTATTTACATCAGCTTCCCGAGTTTCAAAGCTCTTTGGCTTTTGCTCCTTCCAGTCGCTGTTCTTTCCCAGGCAGAGGGTGCCAACCCTTCTGGTTAAGGACACCCTAAAAAATATATATAAATAAATAAGAATCACCAGCCATGTGTAAGAAAGCACCGGCGGCACAAGCTGGGAGGAGGGGAGGGGGTTGGGTTGTGACTCATCTCCTCTCTGAGCGAGGAACAAGAGCGCTCTGTGTTGGCAGAGCCCGCCCGGAGTTTCAGTTGCGATCCCATCTCGCTCCCCGCGCTCATGACAGCTCCTGGAAACATCTCCTCGGGGCATCTTCCCGTGGGACTGCCCTCTGACATTCCTTCCCACAACGGGGACCCGTGGCTTTCCCCAAACCCCCGTGCCTTGGGAAGGCGGCGGGGATTCGGCCAAACCCCGAGCGGGTGGCGGAGAGGGAGAGTCGAGAAGGGGCCGGGCAGGAGGGGCTGGACTGGGTCAGAGCACGAGGCCTGTGGCCCCCTGGGTGTGCTCCCCACTGCTGCTCCTCCTGCCCTGAGCAGAGGGAGAGCGAGAGGTGGTTTCCACAGCCATGGAGACTGGAGTTTGTTTTCTTCAATCAAGGAATGGTGGGGGTTGGAAGGGAGCTCTAGAGATCGATATTAATAAATATCTGAGGGCTGAGTGTCAGGAGGAGAGGCAGCCTCTGCTCACTTGTGCCCTGGGATAGGACAAGGGGCAATGGATGGAAGCTGGAGCACAGAGCCTGGAACAGGCTTCCCAGAGAGGTTGTGGAGTCTCCTTCGCTGGAGACTTTCAAGACCTGCCTGGATCTGTTCCTGTGTGGGCTGCCCTGGGTGCTCCTGCTCTGGCAGGGGGATTGGACTCAGTGATCTCCAGATGTCCCTTCCAGCCCCTACCATTCTGTGATTCTGTGAGGCTCTGTCACCCTCACAGTGAAGAAGTTTCTCCTGACGTTGAGCTGGAATGTGCTGAGTTCCAGTTTGTGACCAGTACCTCTCATCCTGTCCCAGGGCACCACTGAAGACTTTCTCCATTCTAAGCCTGGTGAATTCTCACCCGTAGGCATCACACGGTGGATGCACAGGCTCAAAAAATCAAACTGCTATGAACCATGTAGACCAAGCAAGGCTCATGCTCCAGCCAAGCACCAAGTTAGGGATATCCAAACAGTTCCCAGATAACACCAGTACACAGCAACACCTGCATTTTGGAGGACTTTGAGTAAGAAAAAAATTATCAGATAAAAAAAAAAAAAAAGACTATAAACAGTAAATAAGTCATCCACAGCACTCAGAGCACATGAAGAGGGCAGAGGGGGGTCTGCACCCAAGCAGAGGAGTCAGCAGGGAACACCTGGGGTGTGCTGAGCCCCTTCTTCCTACTCCTCACCAAAACTAAACCTTTCACTGAAATAAGGAGTTTAATACTTAATAGACACCCTCCACAAGAGCTTCCCCCAAACTCTCCCACTTTCCACAGAGCGATTTCAGTCACCTTCAGACATACAGGGCAAACAAACCACGGCCTGTGTGTGACGTTCTGAGTCCAGAAGCCAGTGTGGGAAATGATTTGTGGCTTTCTCCTGCCCTTCTCTGAGCGTGTGGACTGCAGGAATGTACCTGCTTTCCAACGCTCGCCCGGCTGCCGCGAGGAGCCCGCACAGGCATGTCTCCTCCACTCCTCAAAATACCTGAAGTGGCAGCTACTAAAGTCATCCAAAAAAAAAACCAACCAAACCCAAACACCAACAAAACATAAAATCTCAGCTTTGGGACAAATGATTCTTACTGATGGAGGCTCTTGTGGCTGCAGGGAAGTGTCGCTTGTCCTGCCTGGCACCGACCAGCTCCGAGCAGCTGCTCCCAGTGATCCAACCCCCCCAAGAACACACATGTCCCATGGCCAAAACCCAGCATCATGATAAACCACGTGGGGAAATACAGAACCAGAGCAGCCAGGCTTGGGGAGGAGGTGAAGTTGTGCTGGAATAGGAAATAGTTGCTCCTCTCACCCGATGCCAGGGGCCGGATCCACTCCTTGCTGTTGAGGTCAAGTCTCCAGAGGTCGTTGAAGGCGGCGTTGCAGCTGCTCTGTGTGCAGCCACCAAACACGTACATTGACTGGTTGGCATCATAGTAACACGCACCTAGAGAGAAAAAAAACCAGCCACAGATCAGCCAGTTCTCCAATCTTTTCAGTTTTGGGGGAAATAAAGATGATTTCCACCCCCTCCAACCCAGCCACGCACTGGGTTTCGGGTGGGAGAAGAGCAGGTGGGCTGCCCTGAGTTCAGTAAAACCACAGGCCAGCTTAAGGGGGGGAGGCCAGAGCAGTGTAAACCTCCAGCAAGAACTTTCTGAGACAATTATCCCCTCGAGCAGAGCTGCTCCTGAAAGGGCAAGGAAAGCTGCCTTAGAAGCTGGTGGTTAATTAGCTCGGTGACAATTAATGCGCTTGCCTTCTCTAAGCCAGTTGGGATGGTTTATAGCCTGGCCAAATTAGGCTCAGAAACTAGTCTGTGTGCCCAGAGTTGGCTGCCTGTTCTCTTTTTTCCAAATCCAATAGTATTTCACCTCATCTGGTCACCAAAAAACACCACACGCATCGTACAGGAGCCCTCTCTTTGCTGCTGGTGGGAAAAGGATGAGGCAAAGAACTGGGAAAGGAGGAGGGAACACGATGCTTGACAAGTCCTCAAAGATAGCCAGGGAAGGAAAGAGCTTTTGGCTCAAACCCAAGAATATAATAAATATGGAAGCATCTGCCTTTGACAATTATTGTCCCGTGGTACCCAGGAACCTCTTACAAGAAGTAAATTAAACATGAGAGTGCAGGCACCTGAAAAACAAGTTCAGTTCTTGGGTTTTCTGTAAAATTCTTTCCCCAGAACTCTGGTACAGTTTGTAGTGAGGCTGGTAGTTCATAGTCTCCAGACACCAGGAATTCAGCAGCACACAGATGGATGGTCCCCAAACACTAAATCCCATGTGCAGACCCTTTAGCACTGGCCAGAGGAGCAGAGGGGCTCTGACCTGCACATCTACCTCCTTGGCTATACTTAGATGAAGCCAGAAGGGCCCCAATTCCCTTCTGAAAATGGACAATTATCAAGTCTACTGAGGGTAAAAACCTCAGTAAATCACCTCCACACTCACCCACACCAGCACACAGTAGAAAGCTGTGGTGTTTTATGCCCTGGGAACACTGAAGGTACCAGCCAGGGCTGGCAGAGGCAGGACTCATCACCCAGCAAGTGAGGTACTGCCCAGCATGAAAAGCAAGAGGAAAAGTCCAAGTTCAAGGCAGGGCACCATAAAAAAACAGATGTCAGAGGTAACCTAATGGGACATGGGATGACTCTGGAGCATGTAGTGACTTCAAGGCTTCACCCACCCCCAGCCCTTGAAACAGCAGCAAGAAGAGATGACAAAAGCCTAAAAAAAGGAACTGAGGAGCTGATAACCTACTTTTGGTAGTAAGAGAAAATGACTTAGAGCAAATCCCCATGAGAAGAAGTCCCTGCTTCCAGCTCCACTCCAGCCCTTCAAGCCAAGCATGTCCTTGTCTTGGAAGTTTCCATTTCAAAGACTAAGGGGTGACCTCATGAATGGTTATAAAGATGTCAAGGGTGAGTGTGAGGAGGATGGAGCCAGGCCCTGCTCAGGGACATCCAACGATTGGACAAGGGGCAACGGGTGCAGCTGGAACATGGGAGATTCCATGGAAACATGTGGAGAAACTTTATCACAGTGAGGGTGACAGCGCCTGGAATGGAGAGGCTGTGGAGTCTCCTCTGGAGACTTTCAAAACCCAGCTGGATCTGTTCCTGTGCGGCCTGATCGAGGTGACCCTGCTGTGGTCACGGCCTAGGTGAGATCCCTTCCACCCCCCACCACTCTGGGCGCTGCCAGCAGGGCCCCGCCGGGCACCCCGCGCTGAGGCGCCGGCGCCGCTCCCGCCGACGCGGGGCCCGGGGTTCGTGGGTGCCCTGCGGCCCAGGCGGGGGGGGCTGCAGGTGAAAGGGCCCCGCGGGGGTGGCAGCCGCGGGCGCTGAGCCGCCCAGCACGCGGCGAGTTGTGGCACGAGAAGAATGCACCAGGGCTCGGGAAGCCCGGCTCTGCACACCTCTGGGGGTGGGGAAACACAGCCCGCAGGAGAGAATCATTTGGGCTGGAAAATTCATGGGTCATGGAGTCCAATTGCTCCCCCGGCACTGCCAGGGCACCACTGACCCATGGCCCTCAGCACCATAGCTCCAAGGCTCTGAAACCCCTCCAGGGATCACGGGGACTCCACCCCTGGCCCTGGGCAGCCTGCGACAGCCCTGGACAACCCTCAAGGACAAGAAATTGTTCCTCAGCTCCAACCTGAACCTCCCCTGGGGCAACTTGAGGCCGGTTCCTCTTTTCTTGTCCCTTGTTTCTTGGGAGCAGAGCCCGACTCCCCCTGGCTCCAGCCTCCTGTCAGGAGCTGTCAGAGCCAGAAGGTCTCCCCTGAGC
>JAOEGS010004952.1:6222-32648 GCA_025447755.1 Corythornis vintsioides | reverse complement strand
AGTCTCCTGCTCTGGAGACATTCCAGACCCGCCTGGATCTGTTCCTGGGTGACTTGGTCTAGGTGCCCCTGCTCTGGAAGGAGGGTTGGTCTAGATGATCTTCTAGGTCCCTTCCAATCCCTAATATTCTGTGTTTCTGTGAAGGGATTCTTGAGTTCAGGCAGCCCAAGCCTTCCTTGGTAAGAGAGCAAGAGGCTGTTCTGAGGCCAAGGGGTGCCCGTGACAGCACCTCTCTGAAGAACCTGTGCCCCATCCTCCCTGCACTTGCCCAAACAAGTGTTGGGAAGGCAGAGAGAAGCACCATTCTCTGGTGTTGGAAGCTTTGGGCACACATTGAGGCAAAGCAGGTCTCAGAGTTTGCTCCCAGTTTTGGACTTCACTTGTTCAGACAGGTCCTGTTTGCTGAGATCTGGGACCCTCCCCATGGTGCCACTGCTCTGCCTCTACTCAAATCTGATCTGTCACTCCCTGGAAACCAGACTTACTGTGACATGTCTGCCCTTTAACATCGGGTTCATTTCCTCCCTAATCAGTTTCTAAAGCAATTCATGTCACGTATCTAGACTGAACACCCCTGGTGTTCATCTCTTCACCAGTACTTGTCTGTGGTGCAGGCTGGCAGCTTTGTTTCAAGGCTTCGTCAGCAGCATAACCAGAGCTGGAGCAGCTGCACAGATGAAACTGTGATGTCCTTTTTAGATATGGACACTACCAGATTGTTTAGCTCTTACCCTGATCATGCTTAAGATTAGAGGGTTGGAGATGTACTCGTTTCACCAGAACAGTGGCCTAAACCACTGCCGTGGAATGTGCTCTAGTTCCAAACAGAATCATCAGGCAATCCCCGGTGTTCTGACAGCTCAGGTCTCCTTTCCTGCCCAGTTTAAGACCCCAGTTAAAGTCACAAGGCCTTAATCACATGCTTAAATTCTTTGCTGGGATAGACTTCAGCATATGTTTAACTTGAAGTCAGGTAAGCTTTCTGAAGTCAATGGGGCTTAAGCACATACTTAAATGTTAGGCATGCATTCAAGTGCTGTCCTGAACAGGGACTGGCTTGAGCACGTGCTTCCAGCATTTGATAAATTGGGAACTTCATGTGACTTTCTCTTGAGGACATTTTTCTGTTTTGCTTCCAGAACATCGTTTAGTTTCTTCTATTGACCAGGATGGGATTTGTTACTTTTTTTTTTTTTAGAGTATAAGGAGTGTTTCACAGATTTAAGTCACTCCGAGTTTGACTAGAGACCCTCGTTTACACAACTATATATGGGTAATTCCATCCTGTGCCCACTATCTTCCAGTAAAATAATGTAAGCAGTGTCTACAGGAAAGGTGTCTGAGGATAAACTCCCAATTAAAGAAAATACTGCTTAAATGGCAGAATTTGTGCCATCCATCTCATGGTTTGTTTTGTTTTTTTTTCTTTATGTCCATAATTGGTGTGGATAAAATTCAGTTAGTTGTTTATATAAACTGACATTTTTTTAGGCTTTAGCACCAAGAGCTGCATTGCAAATTATTCCTAAGGAGGTTTTTGTTTAATTCTTTTTTTTAATGCCATGCAGGGTCTGTCTTTTTTCAAGGTGTCAGTGTGGAGAGAGAGAGGCTCTTTTATATTGGAAATAGCTGGAGATCCTTTTTACTTTTTTTTTTCTGGGTATTTGTCATGGGTTTTGTTATTGCCTGTTTGAATCAACCTGGGCTGAACTAAGAGGTGGTGTTTTCGTTCTCTTCACTTCTGAGATGGTGCAGACATTGGCACACATTGTGCTAGAGAAGAAAAGGGAAAAAAAAAAAAAGTCCTCCCTCGGCAGGGCTGAGGATGTTTTCAGATTCCAGGGTTTTTTTACTCAATATGGCAAAGTTGCCAGCTTTACCCAGAGCAAGGCAGGTTTTCAGCATTCCGTCCTCATCACGACATTCCCATTTGCTGCACGGGTTGGAAATGATTGCAGTGGTAGTTCTCAAACAGTGATGGGGAAGAAAAAGTCCCCGAGTTTGCTAAGATCAGCTGAACATAGGGTTTGTGCTTGGCTAGAATAAAACCCATATATCACAAGCTCAAAAGATTGCACCACCCTTCCTTACCTCCAGCAGGACTAAAGAGGTAAATAACTCATTCCCTCTCCATTTTGTATTCCCTAAACAGATTAAAGTTCTACTTTGGTCCATGTTGCTCCAAGATAACAAAAGGTGATGGCATCTGTCAGGGTTCTTTTCTCCTTAAGAGCAGGAACCCTTCTTGCTGCCTCCCTAAGTCATTAGCTGTAGCTGCTCCTTTATCCCTTTGCATTCTCCCCTCTTTTTCTTACTGTTTCATGTCCAGAGAGGAGTTGAGTTTGTTTTGGTTGGTTTGTTTGGGTTTTTTTTTCACATGTGCTCCATCAGTCTATGGATTGGGAATCAAGTGATGGCTTGCTACTCCTACAAGTGCACAAATGGAACTGTTCAGCCTGGGTGTGCTGCTCTCGTGTTTATTATTGCTGCTAATAATGGTAGGCTGTTAAAACGCTGTGCTGACAATTCCCTGTTTTGGACTGGGGCAGGTGGGGTGTAACAAGGTCTATACAAGCACCTCTGATGTGATGACCCACGAGAACTTCCACAAGAAGAACACGCAGCTCATCAACGACGGGTTCCAGCGGTTCCGTGCCACGGAGGACTGTGGCACTGTGGAATGCCAGTTCTATGGGCAGAAAACCACTCACTTCCACTGCAGGTGAGACAGCAGGGGAGGGGAGGAATCCTTCCTCAGAGCTGCGTGGTCCGTTTGCCTCCTTCTGCCAAGTCATAAATTCAGAAGCACACATGGGGGTTTGATTTTCCCTGCTGTGACCTTCTCAGTGCTGCTGACGCTCTGGGGCAAATGCTGATTTCCAGGATCTTGCCACAGACCACTCTGAAGGCAGGAGTGTCATCTGCAGTGATCTGAGGAAAGAGTGCCCACTAGAAAAGGCATCCTAGAGTCATTTGGGAAAGAGATCACAGTGCTCTTCAGAGTCTGACTGAAGTAGGCCATTAATATACAGCTAATGGCACTTCCATGCTAGAGTTCTCTCCAGCCAGCTCAGCCCTTTCAGGGCCAGACTCTGCCTATTGTACACAGATGCTCTTCTGTTGATGTCTCTTGTTCTTAGGAAGAGTAGGGCAGTACAGTTTGTGCCTCAGTCCCCTTCAGCTGCTGTTTTGGTTGGAACTTTCAGTGGTGGGTGTTCCTCAGAGCAGGGCGAGCTTCCCAGTTCCCTCACGAGGCAGCATTCTTGCTTGCCTTGGTGTTACAGGTTAACCTGCAGAAAGCTCCTCACCCCTTTGCAGCGAGGGCCATTGTCTCATGCTGGCCCAGGTCCTTACCCCAGAGGGAGGCAGGTGACAGCAGTTGGGTTGTGCCCTTAGCCCACACAGCCTCACTCCTCCTCGATGCCCTTGCAGGCGACCTGGCTGCACGTTCACCTTCAAGAACAAGTGTGATATCGAGAAGCACAAGAGCTACCACATCAAAGATGATGCCTATGCCAAGGATGGCTTCAAGAAGTTCTACAAGTACGAGGAATGCAAGTATGAGGGCTGTGTCTACAGCAAGGCCACCAACCACTTCCACTGCATAAGAGCAGGCTGTGGCTTCACCTTCACCTCCACCAGCCAGATGACCTCCCATAAACGCAAACACGAGCGCCGGCACATCCGCAGCTCGGCGGTGCTGGGCCTGCCCGCCTCCCTTCTGGGGTCCAAGGATAACGAGCAAGAGGAGTCCAGCAACGACGACCTTATTGACTTCTCTGCCATGAGCTCGAAGAACTCCAGCCTGAGTGCCTCCCCCACCAGTCAGCAGTCTTCCGTTTCTCTCATCGTTCCAGCTGCACCCTCCTCTGCCGCTGAGCTCGCTTCCTCCCAGGCCGGCAAGTCTGCCAACAGCATGACACCAGCCACCAAGATCTCTGGCCTGCTCTCCCAGGCTCTTCCCAGCAATATACCCTTGGCCCTGGCACTTTCCAACTCAGCACTTCCTGGAACAGCTGGATCCTTCTTCCCCATCATCCCCAGCCGGGTCTCCACACCACTTCCCGCCAGCTCGGCTAATCTGATGACGGCTGGTTCTTCTGGCTCCAATCCAACATCAGCTGCTCCTACAGATTCCACATCCCAGGCCATTTCAGGATCTGGTGAGCCAGCAGCTACTTCTTCTCCAGCTCCAGCGGCATCTATAATGGAAAGGATCTCTGCTAGCAAGGGATTAATCTCTCCTATGATGGCCAGGCTGGCAGCAGCTGCACTCAAGCCCTCTGTGGCACTTGAAGCAGGTGAGTTACCCTCATCAGTCATGCTAGGGCTGGGAGGAAGATGACTCCAGAGGAGTGAATGAGAAGCCACCCAGTTGCCCATGGGACTGGAGTTAGGGAGGAGGTGGTAAACCAACATAAACAGGAGAATAATTCGGGTCGTGCCTTGAAGAGGGGACTCTGGGCATGGCTCCCTGCAGAAGAGAGGTGGGAAGGGCAGCTCTGCCCACAAATGGAGCAGGCTCTTGCCAGATCTGAAGGAAGAGTGTTGCCATCTATAGTGCTCAGCTTGTCCACTGCATTAAAAATGGAAATAGAGCAAAAGCTTGGCCAAAAACTGCCTGGTGGCCGTAGAGCAGCCTAAGCCTCTTCTGCAGGCTGTACCCAGTTTGAGCTGGGCCCAGAGGTCTTGATCCTGTATCTCGCTGCTTTCTGACCTGGGGGGTTGGTTCTGTGCTTCAGCTCTGCTGGCCCAGCTGGTTGGGTACAGTCCACAAACTGGACCTTTCTCCCTTTCACTTCTCACAAGCTTTAGAACAAGAGGAAATGGCCTCAAGCTGCGTCAGGGGAGGTTTAGATTGGATATTAGAAAGAAATTCTTTCCTGAGAGAGTGGTGAGGCCTTGGAACAGGCTGCCCAGGGAGAGTGTGGAGTCACCATCCCTGGAGGTGCTTCAAAAAGGAGTAGATGTAGCACTTGAGGCTGTGGTCTAGTGGTTAGAGAGATGTTGGGGTGAAGGTTGGACTTGCTGATCCTAGAGGTCCTTTCCAACCACTATGATTCATTATTTTAAGCTCTGCTTCTCTGTCCCTGGAGCTCCCTGAGCTGTGAGGAGCAGCAGCACCAGGAGAGGGGTAAAAGATGGGACTGAGAAATCTCCTGGGGCAGCCCAGAGCTCTTCCTCCTGCCCAGGGCAGGTCACTGCTGCAGGGACACGGGGCTCCCTTAAGAGCACAGGGTACCTCCACAGCCTCCTGCTAGCTCATGGTGGGCAACATGGGGTTGTGGAGGGGAGGCTCTGCCTGGCAGTGCCCCTGGGCTGCCCCACACCTTGCTCCCCAGTGCTGCCAGTGTTCCCTCCTCCTCGACGGCGACCGAGGCAGCAGAATGAAGCAAGCTGATTAAAGAGGGAGGGGAATTTTCACATACTTCAAAAATTATTATTTGAAAAATTGTTTCCTAAAGCAGAGAAAGGTCATTGAGGGAACTATTTTCCTTTATTTTTTAATAAAATGCCACTTGCTGTCTGAGGAGAAGCTCGCTGTCAGCTGTACTGCCGGAGGGTAAATTAATATTTTAGTCACTTGGGGATTGTGGAAAAAAGCTCTGCAGACATGTTCCTGTCAGCAACTTTTTTTCCCTCCTTTTTTCTTTGCCATTCTTCCTAATTTTTTTTTCCCTTTAATTTGTTCT
The DNA here is from genome assembly GCA_025447755.1 of Corythornis vintsioides. NCBI lineage: Eukaryota > Metazoa > Chordata > Aves > Coraciiformes > Alcedinidae > Corythornis > Corythornis vintsioides. The sequence continues at coordinate 26,955 of JAOEGS010004952.1, read as the reverse complement.
CCTACTTTTCCCTCCTTTCCTCTTTTTTTCCTCCTCCTTTAATTCAATTTTTTTTGCTTTTGCTCAGCACTAAACCTCCTCCCCACTCCAAAAAAAAAATAAAAAGCAGAATTCCCCTCTTTCCGCGGGGACATCCTGACGGCAGTGGCAGGAGGTCGTGGCTTGAACCAATCCCATTGGCTGTCACCTTGGATAGCCCCGGCGGGGCAGATGCTCCTGCTGGGCAGGCGCAGTGCCCGGCGCTGTCGCTACGGCAACGCTGGGACCGGGGACGGGAGAGGGGGCTTGACTAGCAGTCGAAAGCTGCCACATTGCCTCAGCATTAACAGAGTCTTTAATAAACGCTTAAGAGGCAGCCTCACAAATGAGTTATGACAGTTTATGCAGAGAATCAGGTCTCCCCCACGCTCCTTCCGCCCTTCTCCTTTAAAGGGCCCACAGCCTGGACAACTTTGACATAATTTTGCAATAATTATCACTTGAAGAATTTCCACGCTGGAGTGGACGTCAGAACCCATCATGTCAGCCTGGCAATAAATGCTGACCAGCAATCCCAGCCCTTCCCTCCCCCCACCACTTTTTTCTTTGCTTTTCCCATTTAGGCACCGGTGCCAGTGGTTTAACTCACTCCCTTGCCATTGTAACCTCGTTGTAGATGAACCTTTCCCATCTCATTTTTGCATCTGATTTCGGTGTCTCTCGAGCAGGGAATGGACAAGCAGCAGCTCCCGGGCGCTTCAATCCTGTTCAGGTGAAGCAGGAACCTGCAGAGGCCATGGGATCATCATCTGCCACCAGTCAGGACTCCTTGCAGGAGCACAGCTTGGACCTGAGTGTCAAGGATCATGGGTGAGAGAAGCTCCCAGGCTGGCACACTCAGCTCCTGTCCAGCATCAAGCTCTTGAGAAGTTCCCATACCTGTAGTGTCAGAGGACACAACATGTTGATGAAACTTTCACAGTGGCTGAGTTGGATGCCCCCAGACTGGAGACAGAGAGGCTCTCTCTACTCCCCATCAAGTGCATGTTCTCCAGATGTATTTTTTAGGGGCTCACAGGCACCTACTGACTCCTTGACAAGAGCCTCCACCCTGTTGTGCTCCCCTCTGAAAAGCAAGCCACTGGCAAAGCTCCTTCTTTTACTTAGCCCTGCTGTGGGCAGCAGGAGCTGCTGGAAGGCTGCTGCAGTACCACACTTCAGCACACTTGCAGCAGGAACATTTGCACAGGGCATTGAATCAGATCTGAGAGGAGCCTTCCAGAGGAACTGGGACACACAGAACAGCTGGGTGCCAGGCTAACTCCAGTCTGGGCCTGGCACGTGCTAACCTATAGTGATAGTGATAATCTTTGCACTCGTGCAGTTGTGAATGCACCCATGGCAGTGTGTCACCCATGGCAGTGTGTCCCCAGTGTCCAGCAGATCTGCTGAGAGTATGAGTGTTTGGGGACTGGCCTGTGTGGAAAAACTGCAGAGGAGCTGGTACTGGGCATAAGTGAGCCCACTCCACTCCCACCTTTGTATACAAGCCTTTCCACACCTCAGTTTGGTTCTCAGTTAGTTTGCTACAGCTGTTATTGGTGCCTGTGAAGCCCTGAGGTTGCTTTTCAGCCTGCTTGGCTGTGGTCATAAGGATTGTTTCTCTGCCCTTTCCTCTGCTGCCCTGGGGGGCTCTGTTGAGCCTTCCATCAGCATCCCCCTTGGGCTTGGGACAGGTTTGTGACAGTTCTAACAGGGTGAAGTAGAACCTAGGCTGATAGTACGATGGTGGGAACACTGGGAAAGAGGTCTGCAGTGTTTAATAGCTGAAAAAACTACATTCTGCAGACTTGGGCCCCTCTTCATCTCCATCTTGGCTATCCCAAGCGAAGGGGTCTGGCCTGCCCAGGGGAGGAGGGTGGGCATCATTCTCTTCCTCCAGATGCAGCAGGTGAGGAGTGAGGCAGCTTGAAGGGAGCAGGATTAATCTCAGTGCTCACAGTCCCTGTGCACATCTTAACTAAACCCTGTTGGTTTGTGTGTTCCAGTAATGAATCAAATGGCCACACAGTCTCAGCAAATTCATCTCTTTTATCCTCGCTTATGAATAAGGTAAGAGCCATCCATCAAACTCCTTTCATTGCCCCCACCAAGAGAAATTAAAGCTGCAATGGTGGGAGGGGGGGGCAGAGATGCGTTTGTTTTTTAATGTTTTCCCTCTAATAAGATGAGTTTGTACCATTTAAATTTTGAGACCATTTTTCATCGGGTATAATTTCAGAGCCACTGCTTACGAATTAATTTAATGAACTGGCTGAAGAAATATATTGCAGCCTCTGACACCTTTTTTTTTTCCTCATCCTTTCTAGACAGAGGAGGGCTCCAGAAGATTTTTTTTTTTTTCATTTTATTTCCAGAAACTGGCAACTTCTCTCTCTCTTTTTATAGTTACTCATTTTGTTTATTTACTTAAAGCCATTTTCTTTCATTGGGGGAGGGGGAGGAGAATAATTTGTTCTTACGAAAGAGAAGAAAAAAAAAATTTTTGAGCCAAAATCATCAATTTCTGTCTTTCTGCCTTGAGTAATGGTGTCCAACAGAGCCCCCTTCACCATGCTCTAGAATATCTATTTTAGATAATGCACAGTTTCTTTTTCCTTACTTTTTTTCCCTGAAATGATACATCATCTCAAATATATATTTCCCTTTCACATGATAAATTCTACTGTACCAAGATTAATTTTGCTGTGGTGTACAACTGCAGGAGAGATGAGGGCAGCCTTTGAGCCATGCTTTAATATTCTCCTGTGTGATGGGTTTTGCAGGCATGGCTGTTGCCATCCCCTCGGCTCTGGGCGTTACGTGCATCAAGGCCATATAACCCTCAAGAGAGGGCAGAGTGACTTTGCCTAGTAATCTCCTGCCTCCTTTCTGTCTCATTTCATTACTCTTTTTTTCCTCTGTGTTGTTTAATTCCTGCATTTATCCTTATGCCACTTGTCCCCTCCGTTGGCTCTCTGTTACACTTAGTTTTTGATGTTCCCTTGTAAAATTAATTTCTTGTTGGTTGCTGCTTATTGTCCCTTTAGTGACTCCAAATATGCAGCTCTTTGTCTGGGGAGTCAATCTATCAAGTCTGGGGTCCTGAGTCATTCTGATGTGCCCCAGTTCTGTTTCAATAGGTACTTCACTTGAAAATCTCCTGGAGTACAGCAGATTTAAGCATATGCTTAGAAATAAACATTTGTTTATCTGCAGCCCTGCATAAGATTCTTTTTGTTGGGCAAAGTGAGTGTAGCACAGGTACAAAATCGAGTTCTTGGGGTTTGTTCCTTTTCTAAAGAAGGAATGGGATTAACTGATGATCTAAACCAGCAAAGAGTAGAGCCCACTGATTTGAAGGAGCCTATTAAAGACTTAGGATTGCAGAGTCAAGCTCAGGAACACATCACCCTTGCCTCTCCCTCTTGCCTGCACGTAATTTGTGTTCGTGGAGGAATCCTTTGTTATTTGCCTGGGAAAAAAAAAAAACCCAACCCTTTGGAGAAACTGAATGCCCAGCAAACACCAATGGAAAAAGACAACCTGAATTTCTGAGTCCAGCCAGAAAGAGTTGCAGTCTCCACATAGCAGCAGGGGCTTTACCTTCAGGGGGCATTAAGAAAGCCTCAAATAGCCAGGGTTCCTGTAGCCTATTGCAGTTTATTTAGGGGGCTGTCAGCCTTAATTAACTGATATTTATAAAGGCTTAGAGATCCTCAAGTGTGTGTGTGTGGGGGGGGTTATAATGCAAGTATTGGGCCCAATCCTGCATTTTATTCATGCTGTGAAATTTACTTTTGTTACTGGAGGTAACTGAGAGCACAACAAAGCCAGAAAGGGTCTGGGAAATTGTGCATTTATTCTGAAAGAAAACTTTCTCTCTAAGCACTCTTGAGTAATTTCTTTTTTCTACCCTGCACATCATACCCCTGGACCTTTAAACTTTCTCTACGTAGAAAGCTTTTCACACAATGCAAATTGTGAGTCCAAGTCCCACTCTGTGGAGGGCATGTCCATTTAACACAGAAAGTGACATCATTTCTCTATTGAAGTTAGTAAGAATTTTCCAGGAACTTCAGTGCAGATGGAATTTTTCCCCAGTTGAATGAGATTTCCCCTTTCCCACCCCCAAATGTACATGATAGTCCCTTTAAAGGAGACATTCTTGTGGCTGGGATAAGAGGATTCTAATTAAACTCAGGCTTACCAGTTGTATCACGAGGTCTGTACTGAGCTCAGCATTTTGTTGGAGCTGCATTGGGCTGTTGGTGTTTCAGCCTGTCACCTTTTCCACACTCCAGCAGGGTATGTCCCTCTTCACCTCTGTTTCCTCACGGCCAACATGGACATGATGCTTCACTGCTTTACCCAAGATTAGATAGCACTTTGTGATAGGTGGGTGAAGGATGCAGATGGGTGAGGTCTTACTGAGTTTTGCTGGGGCAGCCTGTGCAGACTTCTTGTGTTCTTGCTTAATCTTTGAAGACACAGCTTTGTGTGGGACAGCCCTGAGAGGATCCAGGCTGGCAGTGTCCATGGCTGTGTACTGGGCTTCATGCAGTGTCTGTGTTCTTCTTGCAGATGTCCAAGACCAGTGCCAGCCTTGGCAACCTGTTGAACATTAAGACAGAAGGAGATGGCAGCCAGGCTGGGGCTGGAGAGCCAACACAGTACCTGGGCAAGGCAGTGAAGGCTCTTGTCCAGGAGAAGCTCTCTGAGCCATGGAAGATGTACCTGCGCCGGTAAGGACAGCACGGGGCTGGGAACAGAGGAAAGGGAAAATCACTCCTCTAAAGTGTCTGGCTCAAGAGCTCACACTTGAATGAAGAGTTCCATTGAATTTAAAGGCCTCATTCTGTGACATACTGATCACCTGGAGTGCATTTAGTCCTCAGGCCCAGTAGCTGCAGCAGGTGCTCCCATAAGACATACCTGTCCATGTGGAATTCTTTTGCAAAGGGATTTTGGGAACCAGCTGCAGGCACTGATCCTCACACAGTACTGTTGGCCTTATCTTAGGCTCCTCTTCATGGCCCCAGTCTGCAAGGCCAGGGCACCCACTGGCTCTCAGCACTGAACTGACCCACCAGAGGTGTTGAACCACCTTTTCTTATTACATACTGATCACAGGAGCCTTAAAATGCATGCTGTGGGTTTCCTCTGATCACAGGAGCAGGCCACTGGAACAAAGGAAGGAGTTTATGGGAACTGGGATGGTTTCTGCTGGTTTTGTTGTCGAAAGGAACGAAATGAAAATGGAACAGATACAAAACTCACCCACACACAGACACATGCACATACATGCCCAGACAGACACATGCTTTGAGCACACACAGATACACCCAGGCAGACAGGCACAGTTGCCTACAAATGCCTGTGGACACGTTGTAAATCACAGGCTTGAATGGAGCAGACTGGACAGTCTTCTAGTCCACCTGCCCCTGGCCACTGTGCCATCCTTCCCTGCAGTCCATCTGTGCTGTGGCCACAGAAGCTAGAGTGCTGCCAAGCACTGTGCCTGTTTCCTCATCTCTGGGAGCATTATTCTACCACCTAATACACTGCACTGTCACCATTTTTTTTTCATGGTATGTTGCCCAAATTTCTCTTTTTGTGATTTTGTTGCAGTTCTCCTGCTTCTGCCCCTCCTACTACAGCAAATAATTCCTCTCTGCATTCCTCTCACCCCCTTCAGATAGTCACAGACTTTTAACATACCATTTAATCAAGCTTTTTATTTTTTCTTGGTCTAGCTCACCCTGCTCTGGCAGGAGGGTTGGACTAGATCATCTTCCTAGGTCCCTTCCAACCCCTGACATTCTGTGATTCTTTCCTTCCCTTGATCTGGCTCTGTAAATGATTCCCCTCAGCCTGCTGATCGTTGTTCTTGCAGCTCCCTGAACAGCAGCAGAATGGGGCTCCCTCCTGCACCACCACAGCAGACAGCACAACCTTTCTGGCCCTGGATATGTAGCTCACTATTGCTCTGCCTTGTTTGCATCTCTAACATATATGTAGCATGGTTACCATCCACTGCTTCACAGGATTGCTCTTCATGGTGTTCTCCTGTGTGTAAAAATACCCACCCTGTCCCCCAGATGCTTTAGCTGAGTGTTTCCAAGTAGGACTCTTGTGTTCTGAGCCTTCTGCCTTGTCTTGCAAGACCTTGCTGTTATTTTTCTCCTCTTGCACTGGTGTTGCCAACTCCTCCCAGTTTAGTATCTTCTGTGAATTTCATTAACACGCTGTTTACTCCTTCTCCCAGATTACTAATGAAGATGTTAAATAAGCTCAGACCTCGCCAAAGTCATCCTTGCAGCATTCACAAGATACCTCCTCCCAGCTCAATATGTTGCTGTTTGTCATTAGCCTTTGTTTATGGTCCTTCAGCCAGTTTTCAATCCATGAGGTAGCATTCACATCCAGGCCAATTGGAATTAATTCTAAGCATATATGAGACTATATCAAAACGCTTTACTAAAATCCAAATATATTGCATCCCTTCATCCACTAATTTTGTAATTCTATCAAAAAAAGCAATTAAATTTGTCTGGCGAGATTTATTCTTTATAATCCTGATGCTGTTTATTGCTCATGGTTCCTTTATCCTCTAGATGTTTAATGATTTTCTCCTCCCTCTTAATATTTGTTCCATTACTTTAGTGGAAGAAGAAGTTAAGACCAGAGGTATGATAATTGCCAAAGATCACTTGTCCTTTTTTTTTTTACCCCTGAAAGAATCAGTACCTAGTTTTTATATTATTTTTTTTCCCAGTGTCTTAGTACCTCCCTCTTCTCTATGGCTTAAAAAAAAAAAGCAAATAGCAAATAGTAATGCAATCAGTCTGAGAGTTAATTTCCATTGCACTTCAGGACATACATTATCTGGACTGGCTGATGTGTGCATTTACATTTTCCAACCAGTCCCTTTATCTGCTTTTCTGGAAGGTCTTTATTTTATCCCTAGTTGTCCCCTTTGTCTTTAGTTTTCCCATGCAAAGCAAATTTTGTAGGGCAGGTGTTTTTGACTCATCATGTCTCATTTTCATTGGGCCTTCTAAGTACAGTACCTCTTGTGCCTGCTAAAATCACCCCTTGAGCTTGCAGTAACTTGGTTTCTTATCTCTTACCACACCTTTACTTGCCTTCACCTCCTCCCTGAAAGCCTCAACTGACTGTAACTATTCTATATCCACTGACCTTCCTCCTCCAGTACAAGTTTTCTTCCTTTTTCCTTTACCATCAAATTGTTAGGAGGTCCCTCCTGGGAGCACACAGGCTGCTGTTTGTTTCTTGCTTTCCTGCTCATCAGAGCAATTGTAGTTTGTTGTATCTTAATTATGCAAGATTCCCCTGTTAACTTTCAGATCCTTCCTGCCGGTGTTTTTAACTTGATTTCTTGATTCCCTGTGATTCTGGAGTTTCCTGAAATCACATGTATTTGTGCTACTGTTGTTAAAGGCAGAGAAGGTCAGCAGTGAAAACCCTGTTAAAAATGGGAGTTTCTCAGCTGGGGAGACACTGCTGCTGTTCTCAGATCCAGCTAACAGGCAGTAATCAAGCAACAGTGCCAGCAGGGATGGTGACATTAGAAAGCAGAGTGGGAGTGGAGTTGAGAAACAAAGACAAAAAAATGTTGATTCCAACACCACTTCTCCTCTGGGACCTTCCCTAAGATGCCTGCTTGTCTGCTTTGGCCAGGTTTGGTACCAAGGACTTCTGCGACGCCCAGTGCGACTTCCTCCATAAGGTGCATTTCCACTGTGTGGTGGAGGAATGTGGAGCCCTGTTCAGCACCTTGGATGGAGCCATCAAGCATGCCAAGTAAGTAGGAGAGTCCTGGGAAACCTGGAGAAAGCTCTACACCACACGGTGTGGGATGAGCAGGACCCTGCTGAGGTCCTCTGCTCAAGAGCAGGACCGAGGGCAGCAGAGTGGGCACCCATGTGGCTCCTGGGTAAAGGGGCTCAGCTGGATGTCTGCAGAACACTGGGTCCTCTTTAGTTTAGTTTCAAATTAAACACACTTGTGAAAAAGTGTTGGCAAGGCTGAGAACTGGGCAGTTGTTTCTCCACAGCCTGCTTGACTGACTGTGCTCTCAGAGTGCACAAATACACCGTGCAAAGAAAGAAGAAAATATGGGAGGGATAGGATCCTGTAAACCCAGTTTATCACTGGATACAGGCTTTTTTGGAGTAGACAGCTCCCTGGCACTGCAGTGCAGAAAGCATTTTACTGTTCTTTGGCTTGTCCTGACAGACTTCTTCTAACAGGTTATCTCTGGCCCCTAGTTTAGATGGTTTTGCTTAAGAACTTCCCATCGTGTGAATGAGGATCTTGAAATGAAGTTGGCAAACTGTCCAGCTCAGCAGCAACCTCCCCCTCACCTGGCCATGTTCTTCTCTTGTCCTTTTGTCATTTCACATCATTTGGAAAGTAGCAGTAGAGTTTGGTAGCCAGACCTGTAGGGTAGGAGATAAGTCCTGTGTTACAGAGGCTGTGCAGCATGCTCAGAACTCCAGCATACACTCCCACTCTACAGTGAGGGACCAGCAAAGGAATGGTGAGATACTGGAAATTTTCCCTATTGCAGATTTCTACAGAGCACAATCTGCAGTTCAGAGCCACACCAAGCTCCTTTTAAAGGCAATGGAAGATTTGCCTGAGTAAAGTATGGATGTGGCCTTCAGCAGCTGACCACAGGACTGATTCTGAAGGGGTTCAAGAGGAAGGAGATGTTGCAGGTTTTAAGACAGCAAGATCTGTTAGCACCATTGGTCTCTGGCATTGGATAGTTTCCTGGGGTTCACTACAACGAGCTACTGGAGAACAGAACAGCCATGGGGAGCTGCCCTCACAGGCACCTTGATCTTGCTGACTGGAGCAGTTCTGGCCTCCCTCTGATTTCAAGATGATTTTGCTCTCTCCAGCCCTCACACTGAGTTCCCTTCTCTTCACAGACAAGCTAGGAGGCCCCTAAATCTCTCTTTTGCAGAGTGCCATTAGGATTTACCCTCAGCTAATTTGTTTGCAGACTCCTGCCACATTCTTGATGTTTAATCAAGTTCTGTGCAATGATCAGGAGTTTATAGCTGAATGACTCTTGTCTTTTTTTTTTTTTCAGTTTTCACTTCAGAACTGAGGGTGGAGCTGTGAAAAGTAACTCTGAGTCCTTCTCAACTACTGCTGAGAGCAAGGCTTCCCTGGCCCCTTCATCACCATCTGCTACTTCTGTCACCATGGCAAGTGCTCCTGCCCTTGACGTGCCCACTCCAAGTCCAGCTACTGTGCCCTCTGCCCCTACACTGCTCGCTTGGAAGCAGCTGGCTTCAACTATACCCCAGATGCCTCAGATCCCAGCATCAGTGCCTAACCTGGCAACTTCACCCTTGGCAACGACTTCCCTGGAGAACGCCAAGCCTCAGGTCAAACCTGGATTTCTCCAGTTCCAGGAGAAGTAAGTTGAGGGTGTTGCTTGCCTCCTTATGTCCTCTCCAGTCTTGCCATCCCCTCTCTGCTGCTCCTCAGAGCTGTGGCACTGTTGTCTGTAGTGGCACAAAGACACCACCTGTCTAGAAAGTACTCGGTGCTCCTGGTTTTGAAGTGAAGGTTCACAAAGTAATTCACATACCTAAGTAACATACCTTGCTGAACTTCTAAAGCATTAAAGAAGTTTCACAGGGTGCTGTCACATTGGTGGTATTTGTGACATAGGCAGAAAGAGGCCCAGCAGTTCTGTGGTTTACAGGAGGACACAGCAGTCCAGCATGAGGTGTTACAGCTCAGTTACTCAGGCTGGTGGAGCATCAGTCTCTGGGTGTATATTGACAGTCATTTGTCTGCTTCCAAAGGAGTGCATTAATTCCATTCCACATATCATTGGGTACAGTGCTTTGCATCCAAGAGATCAATGTTCAGCTACCTCTGCTGTGACCTCTCTTTGTGCAGTCAGAAATCCATGGAATGGGTGTGGGGGAGTAAGGTACCAAAACTATTTAGCTGATTAAATGGGCTGATTCTGATTCTGTCTAATCAGGGGAAGCCCGGGCATCTTGAGTGCCCAAGAGTTTAATTTCAGTTACACCAAACTGAGATGGGAGAAACCATCTGAATCCATGGAGGTCCATACAGGCAGAAAGGGAAAAACAGCATCTGTCCAGATCTTGAGAGAGCTTTAAGTTGGAAGTGTGACCCTCAAAGACTCCAGAACCCATCATTCATTGCTGTATTTTAATAACCTTATCAAGAAAGTGTCCTAGCTTGGTGGAATTGCAGTAGTGTTGCCAGCATTAGTTTCACTGAAGAGGATGGTGGTGATGGGAAATCTGTAGGCCATGTTTGGAACAGAGGCTTCAGCTGGGCTCCCCTTGAGTTAAATTTTGGCAAAGAAACAAACGTGTGAAATAAGTGAGGGTGACGACTGGGTTTTGGATGTATTCCAGTGATCCCTGCCTGGCAACAGACTGCAAGTATGCCAACAAATTCCACTTCCACTGTCTCTTTGGGAACTGCAAATATGTGTGCAAAACCTCTGGCAAAGCAGAATCCCACTGCCTGGACCACATCAACCCCAACAATAATTTGGTGAATGTGAGAGACCAGTTTGCTTACTACTCACTACAGTGTCTCTGTCCAAACCAGGTAAGAGCCAGTCACAGGCAGGGGTCTGACCCCAGCTCGGGTGGGGTAGAATGGGGAAGAGCAAGTAGATGGCTCAATTGGAACTGAGGCCAAGTGGTTCATTCCTAGAACCATGGAGGGGGGTGGTCTTAATTACAGGGCCTGGCAATAGGTTTGGTTTCCATCACATTGAAAAATGGCAATGGTTTTGTGTTTCTTTCATTTGGGTGGAGAAGGCAACTAGAAAACTCAGACACACACAAGATGAAATGAAATCCCTGGAGACATCCCAGGTGGGGCTTGAGGAGGCTCTGAGCAACCTGCTCTAGTTGCAGGGGGGTTGGACTAGATGAGCTCTAGAGGTCCCTTTCAACCCAGGCATCTCTAGGATTCTATGACTGCCAAGGAAAGCCATGGGTTAGGGTTGGGATGTGCCGGTGTGGAACTGTGCAACACACCAGCAATACAGAGTACCTGATGGGCAGTGAGGCTGCACTGCAGCTCAGGGAAGGGAAAAGGCTGTGATCTAGATTATCAGCTCAGGGCTCTCATGTCTTGGAGGGGCAGGATTAGCAGCTGGCAGAGGAGAGCACATTTGTTTGAGATCTGCCTAAAGGAACCTGCCCCTTTGCTCCTCTCCAGCACTGTGAGTTCCGGATGCGAGGGCACTACCACTGTCTCCGTCCTGGCTGCTACTTTGTGACTAACATCACCACCAAGCTGCCCTGGCACGTCAAAAAGCACGAGAAGGCAGAGAGAAGGGCAGCCAATGGCTTCAAGTATTTTACCAAGAGAGAAGAGTGTGGCAGACTAGGTGAGTTTTGCTCTCTTTCTCCCCCCATCACATTTCTCATGGGGTCTGTCCCATGTCCCGGCCAAGAATGCCAAGTTACAGCCTGTGAGCTACACTTCAGGTCATTAAATCACCGAACAAGAGAGAGAACAGAACAGAAAGCAGTTCCTGAGCTGAGTTGAAATGTGTTTTCCCAAAGAGAACCAAGTTAGATGGTTAGAAACTGTAATACAGAAGGTTAGATATAGGTTTATCTGCTACAGCTTCCCCTTTTAATCGAATTGTAAAGTCCTTTTTTTTGGGGTTTTTTTTTGTACTTTGTGGTCTTTTGGGCCTTCTAATTGTGTTGTGTGGAATTTAAGGGTGCTCTGAGGAGTGGAACAAAAAAAAAAAAAGCATAGAAATGCCTGTTCTGAGGAGTGCCTTGTGGAAAAGTCTTCCTGTATCAGGGATATTTCTGCTTTGCCTGATGCCAGGCAGCTTCAGATGAGACTTTTTTTTTATAGCCATTGAAGCATATTGAAAGCCAAAGGGCAAATAACTGGAGATAGAGGGATGGAGAAGACATTCACTGCAGTACTCCTCCTCTGAGCCCAGTGAGCAGCAGGGAATACAGCCCTGTGTCCTTGTGCCAGCCTCCCACCAGAGCACAGCCTTGGGGAGCATCCAAACTGTGGCACAGCCTCTGCCTTGCCCACTTGCCAGAGCTATTAGCAGCAGTGCAGCAGTTACTAAATCTGAGAGCCTCCAGAGTAAAGCTGGTAACACAAACACGGCACAGCAGCAGAAGGTGGAATCCATTCCCAGGGAGGTGTTGAGGGCTGAAATCCAGGGCTCTGAATTTGAGGAATCCCCAAAGAGAGCTCCAGCAGAGCTCTCTCCTGAACTGCCTGGGAGTCACATAACCCTTCTAGTTGGGTTTTGGCATAACAGGAGCACAGAGTTGGTCTTCCCCGTCGCTTCAGGTTGGAACAAGGGCTGAAACAAACCAGTGTTGGGAGTATTATTTTGGGGTGCTGTCCTCTCCCATTGCAGGGAAACAGCCACAGCAACCCGAGTCAAACTTCTCAGCTTTGAATGCATCCAGAATTTATACCCAAATGGTAGCTTGTTTGTGGTAACCAGGGTGATGAGTGTCAACACACCCCAGCCAGTACTTACCTAGGTCTCATTTACACATGTCAGTAGATTCAGCAGTTGCTGTTATTTACCCAACTTTAGGTGTTTCAGGTGATAGCAGGGGCTAGACAAAGCAGGACAATGATCTATGGCACCCAGCCTACCCGGGTGCCCTGGCAACAGGCAAGACTTCACCTGCCCTCTGCTGATAGTGTTTTCAGTCCCGCCAGCACTGTTTGTTCTCCATCCCCAGGAACAACACAGCGTGATGGGGAGGGCAGATGAGGTGGGGCTGTGGGGGAGTGCAATACCTAAACAAACAGCAGCTTGGCATGCACATGAAACGCTATCTGGGAGCTGAAGGTGGGCTGGGTGATCCGGGAGCTGTTTGGCAGTGTGTGTGTCAGCAGTGTTTATTTTGGGGAGCCACGGGGTACATGCTATAGGTGCCTATAGCTCGGGCTTGCCATGCAATAAACATGTGTTTAGCCATTTGCCTGTGGAGATCCAGGCAGCACGATGGGCTGGTTTGTGTGGGTGTGCTGGGTTATACCAACGTGTAGCTGCATGTCTGCATCTGTACATCTCCAGGCTTTTTACACTGTGTATGTATAGATAGCAGGTGCAGGGAGCACTGCTTGAAGGGCTCTGGATGTTGCTGAACAAACACACATCATAGATTTCTTTTTCTGTGTGTTTTTTTTTCTGTCTGTGTATAAATACACACGGGTATGGGTGGGGAGGGAGAGAGATGAAATCAACCTACATGTGTAGGTAAAGGTGGATGGGTGTAGACAGATGACAGATGAGTAAAGCTGAGCCTGTCTGCAGGTCTGCACCCCTGTGACTAGAAGGGCATGGCCAAGGGATGATGGAGAGCAGACAGAACCTGATTACTGATATCTCTGTGTTTTAACTATTCAAAGCCATTATTTACCAGCTACAGGCCATAGCTGCTCAGGATTCTCTGTTAATGGGATACACAATCTCCTGGCATGCAGGGCACTATCCAGAGGAACAAAATGTGTCAAGTACTGTGTGCCAGAACCCATATAAATTGCTTGTTGTTTAGTAGCTGCCCCTATTACACAACAAATTTGGAGTGGCACTAAACACTTCCCAGCTCATTTTTATCTGACCAGAGAGCATACACTGTCCAGAGCTCGAGCATTTAAGGGATGGCTTTGCTTTGCTGAGAGCACAGTTAAAGGTTTTAAAAAAAAAAAGAGAAAAAGAACTTTTCATTTCTAATCTAATGATGAACACGTAGATTGTAACTTCTGTAATACAGTCTTGTCATAAAGGAAAAGGTGCCAGCTAAGAGCAGAGAGCATTAGGCACTACTAGATGCAATGGAAATGTTCCTTTCTTTATAACAAAAGGAAGAAGGATGGGACTAGTCTGCAGCTGAGGCTCACTTAATCTGTGTACACTGTAATCCTCTCATGCAGGTGCTCAGCAGGCAAAAGATCTTGGGGTTTTTTTTTTTTCATTCAGGACTGTTCTTGAAAAACCCACGACCACTGATAACCTTCAGATCACCAGCAGCTTTGTCCTGTCTCCAAACCATCTTCCCTACAGTCCCCTTCCCTCTTGCTACCTGTCACGTACTACATCCCATGGTTTTGTGTCTGCAGGTTGCAAATACAACCAGGTGAACAGCCACTTCCACTGCATTCGTGAGGGCTGCCAGTTCTCCTTCCTGCTCAAGCACCAGATGACATCCCATGCCAGAAAGCACATGAGAAGGATGCTGGGGAAGAACTTTGATCGTGTTCCTACTCAGGTGACTCATTGGTTATTTAAGCTGCAGATCTGCATGCAGAGTTGGTCCCTCTGGTTGCTTGCAGCAGAACTGCTTTCGTGCCAAGACATCTGTACCCAGACTCCTGAGGATATTTGTCTGCACTGGGGGGGTGCAGCTGGGATATGGGAGTTCACCTGAGGTACCTTTACCTGGTTGGATTTCTACAATAGGAGGAGTGATGATGAAGCATAGACATCAAAGCATTAATTAGTGTAAAGAGCTTTTCCATGTGAATTATGGAAAAGAATAATTGAGAAGGATAACACTAAAAACTCATATTTACAGCTTGTGTTTCTCTGCTCTCTCAATGCACACCAGTTGCCTATTAAAATTAAAGTGCTTAGGATGTGGAAGAATTGAATGTGCTGGTTAAAGCAAACATTTCCTGCTGCACATAAAGAATTATTTGCTTCTTCCACCTAGGATGGGAGAAATACCAGTTCCAAAATGTCCCTTCCCTTATTGATTTAGAGTTAGTTTGAGGCACTCCTTGTCCTTTCTCAGGAAGCAGCAGAGTGATGCAGTTGCTTCTTTTCCAACACATAACTGAGAAAAACTGGCAGATCAGGTTTGTCTGTCTCATGAATAAATTGAAGAGTTTCCATTGCAGCACTGAGCTGCAGCTCAGAATGGCCACAGTCCTGCAGCCTCTGGCTTGCTCTTACTCTAAGTTGCTTTAACTTTCATTGACCTGGGAGGTGAAACAAGCCAGCTTTACTGAAATGTCTGTGACTGCCTTGACCCCTGGTAGCACACAGTGCTAGCCTGACCCTACTGCTGTGCTGAGCAGTCCAGCAAGCAACTAAACAAGGATGAACCCACAGATCATGGCATGTGGCCCAGCTCACCCACCTGCCACTGCCTCTGGTCTTCTCGTGCCTTAGTGTTCAGCAGGCACTTGGCACCATGTTTGGGTGTACATTCCTCCTGGGTACCTACCCATGGAACCATCCAGAGAAGAGCAGGCCAGGCCACAGAGCCTTTGTCTGAACAGAACAGACGTCACTGGGTTCAGTCTTGTTCCCTGTTGCAGTGTCTCAGCATGCAGGCACTGGGACAGTCATGTCAGCAGTCATATTTCCAGTCTCTAAATGCAGCAGGACCTACACAGTAAGGTAATAATGCCAAGATTAACACCTCCTGTTTTTGAATGCATCAGAATCCACACACCAGGATGCTGGTGCCAAGATTAACACTCCCAGCCTCTGAGCACATCACAATTCACATACTAGGGTACGTGAGCCAAGTCTAATGCTCCAGGCTCCCAGTGCAGGAAGGCACAGGCTCCTAGCCACAGTGCCATGGGTCCACTCATGAGCGTGTTCCAGCCATCCCTTATGAGCTGGGACAGAGAGAAAAAACTGTGCAGACAGATGGTTTTGGCCTTGGCATCTTGCTTTTGGTGTGAAAGTCCCCATCCTGTTCTCTTGCTGCAGGTTATTGGCCACACTCCAAGAAATGAAAATCTCCCCCAGGTTGGCAGCATGGCACCCAGCCCAGCCTCATCAGGAACCCCAGCTTCCTTTCAGGGCCCCCCAAGCATGATGGACACAGAAACAGATGAGTACATGGATTACACTGGCTGTAGCCCTGGGGGTATCTCCTCTGAATCTTCCAACATGGACCGCAGCTGCTCCAGCACTCCAGTGGGCAACGAAAGTACATCAGCAGGTAAGGGAGAAGGGGTGGGGTGAAATGGAGCATTGGTTGCCTGCTCTCTGGGGAGATAAACTGATGAAAAGAGGCCAAGGGACAGTGGCACCTGAAACTAGAAAGTGCCACAGCTTCGTGGCAGTGCTTTGTACTAACCCAGCTCCCCTTGTCTGTGAGAAGGGATCCATCAGAATGGGCACCTCAGGCATCCATGAACTAACAGGGGATCTTGTTTGCTCCCTCGGAGAGAGATTTTTAGCCTGTGTCTTGGAGTTGGATCCGTTTTAAAAACCCCAAAAAACAAAGATAAAAAGTCATGGGTCTCTTCTGTACTTGACATTTCCCCCAATATCTTTTTGTGTTTCCCTTGTGCAGCATCTGGAGGATGCACGAGGCACTTTCCTACACTGTTGGTGTACAGAAAGATTGTACAGTAGCAAATACATACATGGGGAAAAAAACCCTACAGCATCTTTAGAAAGCAACATATAAAAAGCAGCTCACTGAGCTCCCTTCCTCACTCAACAGCTCTTGTTCCACTTGGTGCAGTGTTGCACAGAGGAGATTCCATCATCCCCTCTTTTTGGAAGGAGGTTTCTGCCATGGTTTCCTGTAGCCATCCCCAGTGTCCTGTATCACAGAGTTACCTTTTCAGTAGTCAGCTATCTCTTATGAATTCCACTGGCATCCAGTGGAGATCCAGGATCTCTCAGCTGTCCTTCCCAGGGCTGTGTGTTACATTCCACATGAGTTTGCTTTAGCTCATACACATTTTCCTGCTTTTTCTTTCCCACACCAGTTAGATCAAGGTTATCACAGAGCCCAGCTAACCCAGTGTTGTGTGAACACTGCTGGGCAGGATGGTGGTTGCCCCATGGGATGAAAGCTCCTCACACAGGTTCTGATGTGATGGTGTCAGTAGCTGGCTGTACCCTGGCCCAAGTCACACTCCTGGGAGGTGCCCCCCACTGCTGGCCAGGTAGTGAATAGCTGCACCTGCCCAAGTGCAGGGCCTGGCAGCCAGTGGTTGGCACAAGCTGGCACCATATTGATGAACAAGGACCAAGGAAGCAGGAATTTCTGGGTGAAAGCCTGCAGCTCTTGCCCCACAGCACTAAAGTCACCTTGAATTCTGCAGAGACAACCCTCCTCTTCCTGATGCTGTCAGTTCCTCACCTTCTATTTCTTCTCTGTTACAGTTCTGTTTCATACATTTGTGAATGTATTTTCCATTTTCATCATATTGCTTCTGCTCTTGGGTTCTCATTTCAGTTCTTTTGTGTTTTGTTTTTTTTTTTCTTTTTTTTTTGTTGATGTTTTGTTTTTGGTTTTTTTTCCTTTTTTCTTTTGTTTTTTTTCTGCTTTTTTTTTTTTTTTTCTCTCCACATTCTCCAGGCTGCCTGGTTCCTTCTACTGCTACTGCTGCTGCCGATGATGCCACCCACAATGCACCACAACCTCAACCACCATCTCTGCCACCATCTTTCTCACAAGCCCTGCTTAGGTCTCCCCTTCCCACCCTCCCCTATCTCTTCTCTCCATCTTGTCTCTCATACTCTCTGCTCAGTGCCACTCTTGGATCCAGCAGAGGCATTGTCATGCCTGCCGCCAGCACCACTGGGTTCTCGCCCATCATTGCCACTCCAACTGCAGTAAAAAGTGACGTTCCCTTAGTGCAGGATGCAGCAGGTAACACTTGTTTGCTTTCTCTCTTAGTGTCCTGTGCCCATCTCCTTCCCTAATCACCCTGCCCACACTTGGTTTTTTTTTTTCTCTGCACTTTTGGGTCAGTAAAATAATACACGTCACTCCGTGTCTGAATTTGGTCCAAGGGCCCTTCCTGCTCCTGTGGCTGCTGACAGTGGGGGTAACAAACCCCCAGCCAGCCAAGCTCTGACACTTCAGATACCTGAGAGCAATTCCCACCAGTAACAGTCTCAAATCCATACTCAAAATGCACTTTCAGCCTCTTGACAACAGCAGGGTGGCCACATAGCAAGCTCTTGCTCATGGAGCATTTAATGGGACTTGGAATTCTTGTTTAGATCTTCCAGGGCAGCCAGCCCAGTGCCTGCCTAGCACACATCTCAGCGGGTGAATGCCTGACAGGGTCCCCAGTTCCAGGGGTTCTATCACTCTTGGGAGCTTCACTGGCCCTTGCTCATATGCAAAGCCTTAAAATTCAAGGCTGCTCTCCCCAGCACAAGTAAGAAGAGTGGAGCAGAGTCAGTGTCACTGTGATGACATCATCAGACAGCTCGGGCTGTTTCTCACACTCACTGTTATTTATATCTGCTCTTAACAGCTGCAGAAAATACATCTAGATTTTTAGTTTTAAGCTGCCATGTTTCCCATGTGTGACTAAGATCAGAGGTGTCTCAGGCTGGGGATTTTTATTCCAGCTGGGAATGTTTTTTAGGGTGTGTCTCCGTTTTGGCTTCTTTTCCCAACTCCCAGCTTTTTTCTAGTTAATTAAGGGCATATTTGTGCTTAAAGTTCACACTTAAGAGGATTCTGGCAGCCTACAAATGTCCCAGTCATTCTTCCTGACAGCTTCAGTAATGCACAAAGCCAAGGTAAATGGTTGGGGGAATGGCTGGAGGACCAGCTCCACTTGGAAGTTCACGGGTTTCTCTGATGGGAGTTGGTAGGAGAAGGATCCTTGCCCTGTCCAGAGGAGTTTGTTCCAAGGAACAAAACTCTCAAGATTTTAAATTTTATCTTATTTTTTTCTAACTGCTTGCATGCAGCCTGAAATATCTTAACCTTGTGCTGTGCTTTCCTCTAATCATGTATCTTACCATTTCCTTTCTTTTGATCCTTGCATAGTTTTGGTGAATATTTACATTATTAGTGGTTGAAAAGAGATTTTCAACTTACCATTGAGATTGGCTTGGGACACATCTGTTGAGGCTTTTAATCTTTGGGTGGGTGCTGGGGACTGAACAGTGTCTGGTGCTCAAGGAGGGGGCTCCAGGGTCTCCTCCCTCTTTTCATGCCCTTGCTCTGAAACTCTGTCTGGATGAGAACCCAGAATTGGTTTCACTGTTGTAAAAGCTGGGCAGACATTGAGTGTAATGCAGGTAAAATTGAAATTCTACTTATTTCCCAGTTTCCCATGCAGAGCCTTTCCCCCAGGATGGCTCATCTCATGTCCCTGTCTGAAGTCAGGCAGATGAACAGCACACTGATGATAAACACTTGAGGAGCTGATCTGGGCAGTAGTGATCAGTCCAGGCACCAATGGATTTAAACCAGTCTCCTGGCAGTGGAGAATTACAATTCCAGATGTTTAGAGGGGGAGCAGAGAGTTAATTGGTCACAGATTGTACAGCAAAGAGCCTGCTAATTCAAAATCTACAGTGACAGAAAATGATTCTTTGCTGGTAGCTGGTTAAATCAGCCCAAAGAGGCAGTTTCCACCAGCTCCATGTAACTAAGATGGGCTGGCCATGGGTGCCTCCAGCTGGCCTCTGTGTTGGCAGCCTGAGCAACATGCCAGGGAGGGAATGGGTGTGGAAAACCCTTTTGTCTCTGCTTATCCACAACCTGTACCAGCCCAGCCATGCCAACAGTGCAGGAGATGAGGGTGCTGCTGCCAGTGCTGTTGAGCTGTGTCTTCCAGTACAGTGCCAGCTTAACCTTTGGAAGCCTCCTTCAAAGAAGGCCCCTTCTCTTAAAGGGTTGTCACTGGAAGGGCCAGATATGGCACAAATAACATCCATCACTTCTATTGCCTGCTTATCAGCTAGAATTAAAAAAAAAAAAAATCAAAAAAAAAATCATTTTCCAGCAGTCAAACAGATGACTGCTTCTTCAGCCTCCTAGACAAGGATGCAAGCTGCTCTGGCTTCTCAGGCCCCAGGCACTGGATGTCACAAATCATGCCTCTTTTTAAGAGGATGGCAGTTTCAGCATGAAGAGAGGCAAAAAAAAAAAAAAAGGAAAAGCAAAAAGTATGTTTTAGTTGCAAGCTATAATTTCCAATTACACTCACAGTTCTGCACCTGGTGAGAAATTCTTGCCTCCAACCTCGTCTGTGTTGCATGTTGATACTCAAGATTGTGGTTTAGTTCTGGAAATAGCAAGCAGAGAAGAAAAAAAATAGTTAATAGATATAATGAGGTCGAGTCCTTGATGTCAGCTTGATCCTAGGGGACGTGAGCACTAGCCAGTTCTGCTGGCCCTGTGAATGGAAGTGGAAGATAGATTAGGGCTCTTTATTTACTGGGGGCATCATGTGATTTTTGAGACCCAAGGGAAAGCTGTAGAACTGGTATTTTCTCTCCAAGTCCACTGGCTAGTGATGAGGAGAATTAGCCCCATTGAACATCTGTCCATCTGTCTTTCTAAGTGCACTCATCGTAACATGTGGGCTCATTACAGTGAGGGATGTTGCAGTCTCTTGGCCAAAGTCCATCCTATTTCTATAAATCCCCCCCTTGCAGTTTCAATCACGCAGGGGATCTTCCCTCACCTCCTGCCTGCCCTTGGCAGTCGTGGTGCCTGATGGGGGAGAGCAGTGGGCAGGGCACGTGGTGGTTTTTAACACACATCTTGTACCACATCAGCCCCAGTGCACTGAGTGACACCCTCGGTCCTTGGGGCAGAACAAGCAGCTCTTCTGTATTAGAAAAATAGGACTGAGAGAGCTGGGGCTCTTTAGCCTGGAGAAGAGGAGACTGAGGGGGGAGCTCATCAATGTCTATCAATATGTTAA
>JAOEGS010004947.1:0-12416 GCA_025447755.1 Corythornis vintsioides | reverse complement strand
ATATATTTCACAGATTATATATATATAAACACTGCAGATCCATGCTCCATGGAAAGTCCATCAGATACCATCTTCCTAACACCCACTCCAAGGCCAATTCAAATCACAAACTCCCTTAAGATCCTCCAGCCCATAAAGTCTGTGAGGTGACCGGTCAGCTTCCTTTGGACACTTCATCTTCACAGTGAATGCCTGGTGGGTTATCAAAGACAACACTTGGTCTGTCTTTAGGAGATGCAAGAAATTCACCTAACAGAGCTGCAATTCAGATTTTTCCATCTGAAACAAGTTGGGAAAGAAAAACCAGGTGGTTTTAC
Source organism: Corythornis vintsioides (assembly GCA_025447755.1). Classification (NCBI taxonomy): domain Eukaryota; kingdom Metazoa; phylum Chordata; class Aves; order Coraciiformes; family Alcedinidae; genus Corythornis; species Corythornis vintsioides. Next base: position 12,099 of record JAOEGS010004947.1, on the reverse strand, counting down.
AGACATCAAACCCTCCCATCAGCTGGTTCTCATGGTCCCATCCTCTGCAGGGAATTTCTGCCCTCCCCCACTGCCCCACAAGCAGCTGAATGGCATCCAATGGGCACCTACCGATTGGCAGGCGGAGGGTGATGTTGTTGCAGAAGTCTGTGTAGCAGCACTCGGTCTTGGTGATGTTCTTGGAGCTGTGGCAGAAGACCTGAGCGTTCAGCTCCGGCAGGGAGACGCAGGATTTGATCACCTCCTCCCGCCCGTTGGTCAGCATGACCGAAGCCCAGCAGGCACCCTCCGTCTGGCAGGTGAAGTTGGTGTGCTCGCACAGCTGGCACACGCACTTCAGACCTGGAAGAGAGGTTTGCAGCTCTTGAGAGACAACCCCGGCAAGACAGACAGACAGACAGACATGAACCCCAGCAACCCCACCAGCTTGTCTTGCTGGGTGCCCAAGGCTGGCCGGTTCACCAGGAGCACCCCATGGCAATGCAGGTCTCTGCTGGAGATGCCACCTATGCCCATGAATGGAGGCCCCCAACAAAACAGGTCCCCAGCACCCACAGATGACATTTCTAACCCAGGTGGAGATGACAGCATTCTGGAATGGGCTGCCCAGGGAGGTTGTGGAGTTTCCATCTCTGGAGACATTCCAGACCCGCCTGGATCTGTTCCTGGGTGACTTGGTCTAGGTGACCCTGCTCTGGCAGGGGGGTTGGACTAGATGATCTTCTAGCTCCCTTCCAACCCCTGACACTGTGATTCTGTGAGCTGTTTAATCCTGTCACACGCCACCCTACGCCCTGCAGACAGACACAGGCAGCAGCTACAGACTTGTCCTCCCCATCTCTTCTGAGATGATGCACCTTTTTCAGGCAAACAAACAGCTGCTCAATTTCTTCTGGGGCAAAAACATCACGTGTTTTTAAGCATATCTTCATGTTTTTACCAAATCAAACAGAATCACTGTTGATAACTACTGCATTTTCCAGGTTTTATTGACTCTTGGAGGATGAGGGGGAAGCCAAAGCCATATAATCTCAGTTAAACACCAGATGTCAGCAAATTTTTATGCCACCTTTGTTTTCTTCACCTGCTTCATAACAAACAATTTTTGCCTGTTTCATGCCAAATTGAGCAGCCCATATTAGCAGTGATACAATAACTGAGACATCTTAAACCCTGGGCTGAAAGCAATTTCTATAGGAAACCTTTCCTTAAGTGCACTTTATAATATTATTTGGTTTCTGTGAAAGAAAAGTAAAATGAAAATAATCCCAAGGACCTCAATCCACCTCATTTTAGATCACAGACACTTGATTTCTTCAACATTTGACTCAACAGTTCTGACCCCACCACAGGGTTCCCAAAATTCTTCTGCACACCTTCCCACATCAGTTATAACTGCAGGATTGAACCCTGCTCTACATAAAGGAGATGGGATATATGGGGAAAAAAAGGAACTTTATCCATGGATCCATTCTGTTTCTTTTGGAATTAAGCTGTTCCTTTTACTTTGAAAACTAAAACTCTGAGGAGACCAGGATGGCCACCAGGAACAGAAGACCTTTCTTCTTATTATAGGACAAGAGGGACCGGCCTCAAGTTGCCTCAGGGGAGGTTGAGGTTGTGGGGCTGAGGAACAATTTCTTCCCCAGCAGGGTCGTCCAGGGCTGTGCCAGGCTTCCCAGGGCAGGGGCAGCAGGGACTCACCTCAAACCCCATCTCCAGAGATCAGTCCCGACCGACACCAACACGAATCCAATTCCTGTTTCTGTGACACTGTTTTCTTTACCACAATCTTCATCCCGCACTACCCTCCGGAAAGAACAGCTTGTCGTGTTTATCTCCAGCTCGGGCCCGCAACAAACTTCCTTGGCACCATCTGTTGCTGTTTATCCCGGGTGCCAGGAGCCACATCCCTGCCTGCGATGGCTCCTCTCCACGTTCGGAGGAGGCACCATCCACACCCCGGGCACAGCACCATCAACACCCAGCCACTGCACAGATGAATCTCCTCCCTGGAGACACCACCCTCGACCTGCCTGCACAGAGCTTGGCTCAGGGGGAACAACAGAGGAAGGACAGACACACGGCCACCAGTGTGGTGGGGTGAGCACCTGAATCAAGAAGGTGAACACGGGACCATCACCGACATCGCTGGTGCTCCAGGCACATCACTGTGCCATTTCACTCCTCACAGCCTACAGATAAATGGGATAAATCATCCTTACGATGTCACCTCCTCACAGTTTCCTCTGTGCTCTGCTATTTTGCAGATTGCTTGAGAGATGAGCCGATTAAAACAGTCACTGCAAGTCCTGAGCAGCTCCGAGGGAAGAGGACAGGGAGCAGGGAGGGCTGAGGAGCCTCTGCCCTCACTGTGACTGAGCAAAGAAATGTGTTTAACTGAGATTATGTGCCTTTGGCTTCCCCCTCATCTTCCAAGAGTCAATAAAACCTGAGAAAATGATTCTATGATTCTAAGACAGACGCTTATTTCCAGGATGGAAGGAGCCTCACCGCACCTCGAGCCCGCTTGTGTCTGGGCTCAGCTGGCAGCCGAGCTCCAGGAAGGAGAGGGCTGATGCCTCCCAAAGACTGCAGTTCTCTACTGCTGCACTCAGAGAGTGTTTCACTGCTGATATCCCATTTTCTTTCTACCTGGCTGAAAGAAAGACTCTAAACTCATTTTCCCTTTTAGTTCTGTTTTGCTTGAAATCGACTCATCCACACAAGGGCAGCTCACAGACCCGTGGGAATCAACCCCGTTCCCCACAGAGCTGTCTCTGCAAGAAGCCACTGCACTAAGAACACGAAGAAGGAAGGTTTGGTCTGGATTCCCAACACACCCCAACTATATTACTGTTGCTTCCGAAAGTGAACGCATTCGGTCACCCGGTGACGAGAAAGGAGGAGTAGGGATGGGAGCATGTTGAGCTCAAGACTTCAGAGTCTTTATGCTCACTGGAGACTGGCAAGTCCTTGGAGACCAAGATGACTCGACACTCATTCCCCTCTTCTCCTCCAGAAACCCCAAGCCCACAGAGGTGACGCGAAGCAGGCGATGGGAACACGGCGTTCCGCTCGGGAGAGGAGGATGAGCACACAAAAACTCGTCCACACCCAAAACCACTACATCCTAAAAACCATTTGAATGCATGTTTGTCCTACCACCCTTGAGCTGTTCCCTTTAAAAAAGCAGAGAGCCACTGCTCTGCTAGGTGAGGAGTGCTTCACAACTCAGCTCCTTCCAGCTGCCCTGTGCTAGCCCTAACTCTCATCTCATCCCAGTTCTCATCCTCTAGTTCCTCTCCCAGCTCCTGCTTTTCTAGCAGGAGAAAAATGTGCTGCGGAAGTTTCAAAACAAGGCACTCTAATCCAGCAACAAACATGACGCCTTCATTTATTCATGTACAACAACATTCCTCTCCAAACATTGCATCTTCTGGTTGAGAAACTAGGAGAAAGTGAACAACTGGAACTCACCACAGCCTCTGACAGCCATGTGAGGCATCCAGACCTGGTTACAGCTCCCCGAGCATGGCATTCTCCAGCTGGTAGAAACAGACTTGTCCCCAGCCTCCCTCACAGGGCTCAGGAAGGTTGTCCTGCCCTGAGCAGCTGCACAGTCCAGGGTGGGTCAGGGGCAGAGCAGGAGAGGACACAGCCTGGGGTCCCTTCCTCGGGACAGCAGTGGACACCACACAATAGGGATATGTGTCCCTCAGCAAGACCCAAGTGGACACCAACAGCCAACTGAGAAGTTGATTCTCAGATTCTTGTCAGATACACAAGGAAAACAACTTCCAGAAGCAGAGGCCACAGGCAGGAGGTGTTCCCTGGCTTTAGCATTTCTACAGCATAAGGAGTTTTCAAGGATTTTCCTCCTGCTGTAGATGCAGCAGGAGCTGAGACTACACACCAAGATCCTGGATGACACCCACTATGAATCAGGGACAGGATGACGCGCTCTTCGGAGCAGAAAATAACCTGCATGACTTACACAAAAAGCAACAAGGTTTTTTTCCTGTTAGTTCCCAGTGGCTCTGTCAGGAGGTGCACAGCACAAACACAGCGTGTGGCTCACGTACAGCGTGGCAAGAACCTGGGCAGCACCTGTTTCACAACAAACCAACGCAGAGATGCATGACAGAGGATTAGCATTGATTTTTTTCTGTATTCCCCTATCCATTTTTCCACATGTCAGTTCCAAACACATGAATCACAGGAACAAGAACAATCTTCATGTGAACAGCAGGTGGAAGAACAAGAGTTTAGGCAGTGGCTTAATGAAAGCAGTTAACAATTAAAGCAGGTAGATAGACACAGTGCAAGCTCAAAAGTTAAATGAGCTGAGCGTATAATTGGCATAAGCTGACTAATAACGTGGGGCTGGAAGGAAAAGCTAAAACTATGGGGGGCAACATCGCAGGCTCCCTACCTCTGAGGAGCCACACAGGGCTCTCCATGTCAACACGGACTTGTTACTGCATGGATTAGCAAAGCATTAACCTCCCGTTAAACCCTAATCCAGCACTGCCCACAGCAGCTTGCAGCCTCTGCCCGTGGCTACGGGGCAGCAGAGCACTTCAAACTGGGACTGCAAAGTACCTGAGTGGCCTTACAGCAAGGAATTGGCTTTCATCACGACGGGAAGGAGGGCTGAGTACCCAGAATGCCAGCCTTTTGAAAGCTCACGGTGAACTCGCATCACATCCCACCCTCCTTTCTCAAACACCTGCTGGAGGAGCAGCAGTGCTCGGGGCTCTGAGACCACCCTTCTGCCTCCCACAAGTGTGGCCAAGGCGGGTGGGGGGAAGAATTAAACTTGCAGAAACCCTGCAGATCTTTCCATGCAGCGGGAACCTGCCCAAAGCTTTGTGCAGGGACACAGAGGGAGCTGGATCCAGCTGCAAGCAGGGAAGTGAGAGTGTCACTGACAGATTTATCCTCTTCTCACACATTTCTTCAGATGGAGGAAACCAGAATCTCAGTGACAGGGCTTAAAAAAGCCCAACATGTTGCTTTTTAGACTACTAAGAAAAATATGGAGAAGCTCCACTCTGGAGAGGGCTCTGGAAAAAAAAAAAATAGTGGGAGCAGCAGTAGTTGGAAAGCTCACTACATAAATATACTACAAAAAGGACTGACAAACTAGACAAAAAATTAGGAAGCTGCAGAGAGGAAAAGTCACTAACCCAGAGCTGAATAAAGCACCTGAGAATGAGCAGCATCAAATGGCTCCATTGTTTTCATTTCTTAAACATACATTTGGGTTTTATTAACACTTGCAAGTAATTTAATTCTGGTAGGAGGACACTGGGTACACCCCAAAGTCCTGTTCTCGTGACAAAACCCCAGCAGACAGAAGCTGAGGCCAGGTATTTAAACTGATAAACTGCACAGGGAAAGGGCAGCAGAACCCAAGGAAATTATTTTAGTTGGAATAAGGATGTCTGCTGGGTTCTGATCTGTTCTGAACAGCCAAGCACCCTCTGGAAAGGCATCCCTAAGAAAAGGGAAGCTCTGTGGCAAGAAGGTGATGAAACTGCACATAAAACTTGAGAAGAATCTGCTGTTTTCAGCCCACGAGGTGCTGACAGAGGGTCCTGCACAGGGCTGAGGGGACAAATTCCACGGGGAGGTGGCTGTGGCAGCACTGGTGTATTTACTGCATCCCAGCACAGCTTAGCTGACAAACAACCCCGTGCTGAAACCTGACCACAGCCAGCACCTGAAAACAGCCCAACAAGGTGCTGCACACCCAGAAATCACACCGACTGTCTTCTCTTGCCACACAGCTCCCCTCTAGCTAAACAGCCCTTTGCACGGGAGCTGCTGCTGAGAAACGACATCTAACTTCTCAGATCAAAAATGTGAATGGTTTAGAATGGCTGTATTAAGAAAAGCATTTCAAAACAACACTTGGCAACCAAAAAAACCATCCCCTTTCAGTTACCCGTCCCTGGCTTTGCTCCACTGTATGTCAGACTGAAATCACAGACTGGACACAAGAGGGGCTCCCAAGTCCTGCAAGCACTGCTCTAGTCACCTAGCATCAGCTTCTGGCTAATGTGGAATCAAGAAAACACTGAATTTTTACTGCACTTTACTGATTTTTGCCACCATCAACCTCCAGACAAAAGTTCATAAAGATGAAACACCATCTGCACGATAGCAGCTGGGCTAGGGAGCAGCACAGGTCCCTTCCAACTCACCTAACCCCTCCTGCAAGAAAAACTTAACTCGCAAAGATAGTTTATTCTGGAAAAAATAAAAGCACTTCTGAGGCTACACCCAGCAGCAAAACGCAGCCACTCCCCAAGGAGGGAAGGCTGGAGCTGGCAGAGGCACAGCCAGGGTTACAGACACCACTTGGGCACTGAGGCTGAAGGATTCTCACGTGCTGGGGAGCTCTGGGATTTCAGCATCACAGAGAGCAGTCAGGACAGGGCAGGATGTGTCCCACAGCAGCAAAACCTGCATCACAGCGACCCACACCTGCCTGAACTCACCTGCACGTGGCCAAAGCTGCTGGGGGAGTGTACCCCCCACCATGGGCATTCACAGCATCCAACTTGAGCTTCAGCTAGGAGGTGTCTGCATGGCAGGTAGAGACAGTGGAGGGCAATCCTGAGCCTGACAGCACTTGAGGTGAGGAGAGAAAATTGCATTTCTGAACTATTAGCCCAGATATCTCTTCACTGTTATCTGCTCAACACTCCCAAGCCACGGATCTGTTAATTAAACAGGTTATCAGCACCTTCACAGCCAGGCACAAGCTTAATTTCCATCCCACGAAAAAGAGTGGGGGAAAAAAAAGCCCCAAGACTCTCCCTCTCAGCACAGGCCGGGGAGCAGAAGGTGGGAACAGACTCCAGCTCCGAGGGGCTGCAGCACAATGTCCAGCACCTCCTTTTGCAAGGGATTTTCACTGAAAGCTCTGACATCTGAGTGCCACAGCCCAGAGCTCAAGACAGCCTGGGGTGGTTGCTCCAACCCAAGGCAGGCTGGAGCACCAGGCTCACCCCACAGCTCACAGCAGACAGACAGAGAGTCATGCCAGGGGACAGACACCCCACTCTCCACCCCCTGGCCAGCTCAAAGCCCAGAATAATCAGCTGTGATAATCAACTGGTAAGGAGCTAGAACCTCCTCCAAAAAAGCAGCATTATTTTACACCGCCCACCCCACACAGCCTTTTATCCGTGAGAATTATTGGCACACACCCTGGTAGCTCATGGAGTCAGGCCATTAAGTGCTTATAGTTCTCAGCCACGTTGCTTCATTAAAGCTTTCTTATTATTCAGCATTTTTTTTTGCTAAAAACTAGGAAAACACAGCTGCAGAAACGAGCAGAGAGCATCTTACTGCTAACTCGTTACACAGCCAGGAATTAAACTGTTTAGTGAGGAGGTGCAACCGCGTTGTCACTGCGGTGCCTCCTCCCAAGGACGTACACTTTTGAGCAAAACAAATTATTCAGCTGGAACAAAGATGCTTTCTGCAGAACGTGTCACTGTTTCTGTTCAGTAACACACACACACGGATGTGACGGGGCTGTGAGCAACAGGCAACAGCCACCACTGTGCACGTTACATGCCTTGGACTTTTATTCCAAGTCTATAGGAGGCAAGTCTATAGGAACACTGAAGTTCTATGAACCCAGCATTCTAAAACTTCAGATTTGAGACTTGCAGGGTGTTTTCAGTGACTGTTTATAACTCAGTACAAGGATACAGTATGGAAAAGACAAGGTTGTTTGCATATGGTACTGCTCATATAGCAAGAGACCAATTTTATGCCATTTTCGTGCATTTATCCTTACATAGCAGTTCCCAAGAGGAATCAGTTTTAATTCTGGTTTTCAAACAGGTTTCCATTGCACCTGGCCTTAAGCAGCAGCTGCTCCTCACCCTGCTCTCAGACACCCAAGCTAGCACTCCCATACTCTTATGTGAGGAGCCACTTCACACCCACCTGGCCACACAGCAGGGACAGCTCGTGGGTGTCGTGGTGTGGGGTTTGGAGGGTTAAAAGGTGTTTGAGTGGAAAATAAGCTCACAACAAACTTAGGATTTGTCTAGAGTCTCTCGTCAGAAATACAAAACAACCCAGTTTTCTCGTCAGAAATACAAAACAACCCAGCACTGCAAGAGGCTCGGGTGCCACCACGATCTCCAGCAAGATGTTTCCTTACAGCCACCCACATCCTCAGCTCCTGTTTGCTTAGAAACCACCCAGCACGCCGGGCACTTGCTGCTCCCCCCCAGCTAACACTGTGCAGGGCACAGAGGAGTTGGCAAAGCCCAACAAAGTGATGCAAAACATAGGTGGTCGCATCTGGGCAGGAATGGATTTTGAGATTCCCACACGAGGTAAGGAGATGGGAAGCAACAGGACTGTTCAGCACACAGCAGCAAAATATTCTTCCCCTTAATGCTATAAATATTTCTGAATAACAGGGCACAAGGGAAGTTCCTCAGGAACAATCACAAATGGTGAGGGTTGGAAGGGACCTCTGGAGATCATTGAATCCAACCCCCTGCCAGAGCAGAGGCACCCAGGGTAGGATACAGAAACACAGATCCAGGAGGGTCTTGAAAGTCTCCAGAGAAGACTACACCCCTGGAAGGTAACAAAGGTGGAAAACACTGCAAGCTTTATGGCTTGTGCTTTCCCAAAAGATGGGATTATCTGAGCATTTGGATGGGGGACCAGGACAGTCCTTCCTCTCAGCTGGGGACTGCGACCACCCCTCTCCACAAGAGCACAATGAGCATCACACCAAGAAAACCCTGTGGTGAAAACACTGAGAAAAGTAAATTTGGGTAAATGCTGCTCTATTCTACACTGCCACACTAACTGCTGTTTCACAGATTGTTACCCAAGAGCACAGGTTTAGCTTTTAAAGCAGAGGGGAAAGAATGTTCCATATCACTTGCCGTGCAAGAGCAGAACCCCTGTCAGAAGAACCCAGATGCCACACGGGGGGCTCTCCACACAGCCAACAGCAGCCGGTCGGAGAAGGTGCCTCTCTAGGTGGGTTCTAACACTCCCTCGGGGCACCGCTCCTTCAACCCGCACCGGCTGCGGAGCTTCGGGCAGCGCGACAGCCCCGCGGCGTGGGCTGGGGACCCGCTTCGGGACGGTCATTCCCCGCAAATCCCCGCTGACCTATTTCTCCCGTGCCCACGGTGATCATAATTAAACGCATTAAGCTCCTTAACCTCCAGAGAACCTGCGCGGACCCGGGGGCACCGCGGCCGGGCTGGGGTGCGGGGAAGGGTCCCGGCGACGCGGAGAGGTCCCGGTGCGATGCGGGGTCTGTGCAGTGGAGGGGGGGAATCCCGAGATGTCCAGGTGTGATGGGGGGTCACGAACAAGGCAGCGGTCCCGGTGCGAAGCGCGGCGAATCCCCTTCCCCTCCCCGCCAGGTGGTCAGGATGGTACCCGGAGTGATGCCCGGGAGGGTACCCGGGGTGATGCCCGTGCCTACCTGCGCAGAGCGAGACGGCGGCACCCAGCAGCGGCAGGGCCACCTGCAGAGCGGGGCCACCCGCCCGCCCCATGGCCGCGCACCGGCGGCGGGGCCGGGCCCGGATCCCGCTGCTGCCACCGCCGGTGTCGCCGGGTCCCCGCCGCCGGCAGCTCCCGGCCCCGCTCCGTGCCCGCAGCTATAGCGGGGCTGCGGGGGAGGGGCGCGAAGCGGCTCCGCCCGCACCTTCTCCGCCCGGGATGGGCCGTCGGGGCCGCCCCCGCAACGCACCGGACCCGCCGCCCCCGGGAGTCCCCGCAGCGGCACCGGACCCTCCGCCCCCGGGGACCGGAGCGGCCGGCCAAGGGCTCCGCACCGACGGGCACCCGAGAGCGGACGCCGGAGCTGCCCCGAGCACCCCGGGAGGGACACGAGGGACGCCCCCCGCCCTGCCCCGGAGCCCCGGAGTGGGGCAGAGCTCGACCCCGCTCAGAGACGGGCTCAGGAGTCCCCGTGGGTCATCATTACATCATCCTGGAAGTTTTCACTGCGGATACACATTGAACTGGCCCAGAAAATAAATTACTCCTGCTCCTCCTCAGTTTGTAATTTTTATTTTTTTTTTTTTCCCTCTCTGCCAAATACCTCTCAGTGGGTCGTGGCATCTTTCCCCTGGTTGCTTCACCAGCCTGTGCCAAATTTTCCACAAACAGCAACATCATAGAGAATGTTTAGGGCTGGAAGGGACCTCCAAAGGACATCTAGTGCAGCCCCCCTGCAGGGAGCAGGGACACCCTCAGCTAGACCAGGCTGCTCAGAGCCTTGGCCAACCTCACCTGGAATAGCTCCAGGGATGGGGCATCAACCACCTGAACTGTTCTCAGCATCCCTTCAATATCCTGCAAGGATCTGTTCCCTACTGAGCCCCCCGGGACCCCCACCACAGGAGCATCCCAAGGGCTCCCTCTTGCACCACAAACCATTTTCGGGAGCCATCATGCCACTGGAGACCAGAAGCCTCAGCAGTGCTTCATAAAAAAAAAAACAACAACAAAAAAAACCAACAAAATTCAAGCCAAGGTACAATCAGGGCTGTTCTGAAGGTGTAATGTGTTCCCTGGGCTCTGCAGAGTCTTTCAGGTGTTGCACTTGCTCCATTTCTCTGTATTTGCTTTAAATCTGAGCAAGACCTCCGTTTCCCACACTTTGCCAGATACATCCCTGGATTTTGATTGCTGCCACGTAATATTTTATCATTATTATGACATCTCCATTAAGGCTTTAGGCTCCCCTAGGCAGTAATTCCCAGCAGTCATCTTTTTTTTTTTTTTTTCCCAGTTTTTTGATTATCAAAGTTAGTGACATTTGTCAAATGAGCCTTTTTGCAGCCTACCTTGTTCTGAGGGGGAGTTCCAAATATGCTGGCAGAAGTTCCATGATTGTATTAAAATCTGGAAAAAAAAAAAAGATAATTTAAAAAAATCATCACAATTAGTTGATTTTCTTAATGTCTTTAAGTATCTCTCCAGGGTGACAGCACTGGCCGTGGTCACAGGGTCTGTCCTAGCTCCTGATCTTGGGTCTACGGTCCTGGCTGAGCCCTGTGTCCCCCCCCCACCAACTCACACCCTCAGCTGCTTCCACGCACCGTCTGGGTGGGTGTTGTTCCCAACACCTCTCCCAAGGTGGCTGTAGTCAGGGAGTTTCAGGAAGGTGACCCTGGGATCTGGGAATTCAATTAATTCCAACACTTCTCTGCTGCCAGCGTCAGCAAATTAACTCGGTTCAATTCGTAGTGAGATGATGCTGAGATACAAAGACAGCAAAGATTCAATCCAAGCAGTCTAGGTAGCTGTTAAATAAGACCAAAAAAAAAAGCTGCTTTTCCAGTTTTGTCACCCAAATATACCCAGGGAAGGTGCCCAGGCCTTCTGTGCCACCCCATCACCAGGGAAATAATGGGAATGACAGTGTCTGGTCACAGTTCAGTCCAACACGTTGGTTATTTCACAGGCAATGCTATAGGCATAGGTAGCACCACACTGAAATGCAACACAGCAGCAGATTCTGCACCTTATGCTTTATCAATAATGGAGAGTGATTAGAAAAGTGCCAATATCCAATTAAAAAAAAAATAAAATAAATGCAGGTTTGGGTGTCAAAGCAATAAAATAAGAGAATAATTTGCAGCCTTCCCTTCTGAAAGCAGAGGGTTGGTGACTACTGCCTGACCACCTCAAAATCCTCACCAGCCTCCAGCTGCTGCTGCTCTTTGTTACTTTTATCCAGTTTTGTCACACAGTTCTTGGCCAAAAATCTTCCTTTTCAAGGCTTACAAACAATTTGCTTTGTTTGCTCGGTGCTAGTAGAAAGTGTAAATACATCTCCTTCAGACTCATCCCTGCTTCACAGCATGTAATTATTATTTCTGTTTTTTTCATCTGAAGGAAGACATAGAAGTATGGATTAGGTAATTAAAGTAGTTAAGGTTATTCCTCAGATAAAATAAAAAATAAAATAAATATATATATATTTATCTAGAACACGTTTGCTCACACGTGACAGGAGCTGTTTTCTCCAGTGCTTGTGAAGAACAAGAATCAAAGTATAGACACAAAAAAAACCAA
>JAOEGS010004946.1:0-23431 GCA_025447755.1 Corythornis vintsioides | reverse complement strand
GGGCGCGGCGCGCCGGGCGCGGTGCGGCCCGGCGGGGCCGCCGGGCGGGTGCCGCGGGCGGGCCGGGGGGGGGGGGGGGGGGGGGGGGGGGGGGGGGGGGGGGGGGTGTGCCCACCTTGCTGGGCACACATTCTCAGCTTGGGCAGGGTTTGGGGGCCAGGCAGTGCTACCCCCTGGGCTTCTCACCCCTCCACGGTGACAGGGGTCAGCCTCCCCCCACTCCCCATTGCCCCAGGCTGCTGTGCCACCACCCCAACCCCTCCTCAGCACCCTGGGCCACTCATCCCCCAGCTCTGCACCCCTGTGACCGGGCTGAATCCTGCCCTGCTGTGCTGGGGTGGTGATGGGATGATGCCAGCAGCCCCAACGGGGAGCTGAGGGCTGACTCCTGCCTCTTCCCTGCCTCAGATGCCCCCAGAGGCAGCTCAGCCCCTCATGGCCTCTTGAAGTGGATATGCTGGCTCCCCATGTGCCAAAAGGCATCCCAAGGGGGCTCCGGGGCAGGGTGGGTGACACTTGGAGACAAGCCCAGAACCCTGTGAACCCCCTGTGCCCCCCCAGTGCTGCCTCCAGAGCCAGGGTGAGCTCCACGTGCCCTGCTGGGGTGGGGGGAGCCCAGTCAGGTCCTTCTCTGCAGGTGGGGAGAGGACAAGGGGGGATTTTGGGTCGGAAAGGCTGTGCCTGTCTGTGCCCTGTGAGTTGTTGGGTCTCTGCAGGGGCAGCCTGGGGGCTGGGCCAGGCTGGTACCAGTTCGTGGGCTGGGGGGACACACTGTCATCGAAAGGGTGGGGCCAGGTGAGCAGCACAGCAGGGAGGCAGCTGCCTGGCACCAGCTCAGGGCAGGGAGGGGAGAAGGGGGGGGTGGCCCAGGGATGAGGGGCTCCAGGGTCCCTCTCCCAGCCCCTTCCCCTGCTCAGCTCCGGGGCAGCAAGGCCGGGGGTTTCTCTTCTGTTCTTGTTTTTGCAGAATTGCACAAAGAGAGATTTCTTTTTTTTCTTCTTGTTTATCTTTTTTTTTTTTTTTAATTTAATTAATTGTAAAGTGTTGTCACCCCCCCCACCCCCTGTTTTGTTTTTTCTAAGAGATATTTTGGCTCCAATTTGACCTTTGTTGGAAAATGATTCTTGTAACTGTACAATTATTATTTTTATTTTTTTTTTGGCCTCCTAATAAATTAACAATTTTGCGTTGGGGGGTGTGGTTGCAGTCCCTTCAATTCCTCACAGAATCACAGAATGATTTGGCTGGAAGAGACCTCCAAGATCATCAAGTCCAGCCATTAACCCTCACCTTCCCTGCTGCCCATCCAACCCATTCCCATAGGATGAGGATCCCTGTGTCCCCCCCCAGGCAGCAGCAGACAACCCCATGGATCACCCAAAAGGTGCTTGAGGGAGGCTCCGGGTGCTTTGTTTCTTGGCTTGGATACAAAGATGATCTCTGAGACCCCTCCCTTACCCCCCAGGCCATGCCCAGACCATCCTCTGCTCCCCCCCCCCCAGCACATCCCAGCGCCGTGGCTGGGTTTGGAGTGGGGTATTACCAGCTCCCTTCCCCCAGAGCTCCCCTGCTCTCCCAAACCCCCTCCTGGGGCCCATGGGGGCCACCCCTTGCCCCATCTTCATGGGGGGGGGTGCAGAGCTGACCCCTCCAGGGTTGTGCTTTGTGCCCGGTGGTACCCAGGCTGGGATTCCTGGGGGGCTCTGCCAGGTGTTGCCCCCATCCCAGGGTGACAGCGGTGCTGCTTGTGCCCTCCCTGCCCCCTCCATCTCCTCCTCCACCTCCTCCTTCCCCTCCTCCCCACGCACCCAGCCCCGCGGGGCCGCAGCAACAAGCCCGGCTTTGTTCGCCCTTGGCCGGGGCTCAGGACGGAGCGACGCGGACCAAGCGCCGAAGAGCGGCCCCCGCTCCTCTCCCCAACCCCCCCCAGCACCACCGCAGCCCCGCAGGGACCTCACTCGCCCCGTGGGGATGCGGGAATGGGGGGTGGGATGAGTGGACTCTGCTCCTTTCCCCCCCCAGCATCCCCGCAGCGGGATGGAACCGGCTCCTGTTTCCCGAGCTGCGGGTGCAGCAGCGGCGAAGGGGGGGTGGAGGGGAGGAAAAAAAAAAAAAAAACCCAAGCAAAAACCAACAAACCCACAACATTTTTGTGCTCACGGAACAAAACTGGGGCTTTTGTCTCCCTGGCAACGGGGCTGCGAAAGCAAAGCCCGGTGGGTGTCGGTGCCGCACAAAGCCCGCAGTGAGCCCCTCGCATTCAGCCTCCCGTAGCAACCGTCTCCTCGCCCTGGCATTTCGTGGGCTGGGGCAGGTGCCAGCGGCAGGACAAGGAGCTTTAAGAGCTCCGGACCGGCCATAGCCAAGGCTGCCCTCAAACCTGTCCCCAGAGCCTGCCCTCGGATCCTAACCTGGGACCCTGTCCTTGGATCTTGCTCTGGGACCCTGCGCTGAGACCCTGCCCTGGGATCTTGACCTAAGACCCTGCCCTTGGACCCTGCCCTGGGACCCTGTCCTTGGATCTTGCCCCGAGACCCTGCCCTGAGACCCTGCCCTGGGACCCTGCCCTGAGACCCTGCCCTGAGACCCTGCCCTGGGACCCTGCCCTTGGATCTTGCCCCGAGACCCTGCCCTGAGACCCTGCCCTGAGACCCTGCCCTGGGACCCTGCCCTGAGACCCTGCCCTGGGACCCTGCCCTTGGATCTTGTCCTGAGACCCTGCCCTGGGACCCTGCCCTGAGACCCTGCCCTGGGACCCTGCCCTGAGATCCTTCCCTGGTTGCATGAGCCTTGGGCAGGGAGTGGATGATCTTGGAAACCCAGATGCCCTGCAAACATCCTGGCACGATGCTGTCCCCACCATGGGTGGGTGGGTGAATGCTGGCACCCCAACATGGGGCTGTTAGGATGAGGTGCTCACCCTGTCAGCTCCCAAAGGGGTGCTGGGGGCAGGGGGGGGTTCCCCACATGGCAGCACTGCAGCACCTCGGTCCTGTGTGGTGTGGCTGAGGAGGTTGTGGAGCATCTCAGCCCAGGGCTGGACTAATTGGGCTTTACTGGGACCAGTCTGGGTCCTCCAAATCACACCAAGCTCAGTGCTTTGGAGAGGACTCTCCCAGAGGCTGGCTTGGTACTGGCTGCCTCAGCATCACCCTTGGGGAGGGGCTGGGGGCCTCGCCCACCTTCCTGCCCACCCTAGAGCCCCATGGGTTTTCGGGTAGAGCCAGCCAAGCCCCAGGAGCTGACTCCAGGGCCGTGCTGGGTGGTACTGGGTGGTAGTGGGTGATGCTGGGCGATACTGGGCGGTGCTGGACGGCTGCATGCACGAGGTGCTCTAGGGTACTGGTTTATTGAGCTCTTACAGGGCACTGCTTCGATCCAGTGGAATATAGTCATTGGGACCTCCTACTGTGGAAGGGGCTGACAGGAAGGGACTGGGCAGGACGAGGGCAGTTTGTTTGCTGTGTCCTCTGCAAGCGACCATGGAAACCCTCCGTAGTTTCAGGTGGCACCTTTTTTTTTGGCACAACTCCATCTCCACAGCAGCAACCCCCCCAGCTCCCTCTGAGCCTGGCCAGGCTGCCAGGACGGGATGGTGCTGATGTCCTTCCTGGCCTTTGGGCAGAGTCAAGGAGGCCGCCAGCGTAGCCGTGGGGACTTGGGGGTTTCGAGCCCCACTCGCCCGACGTGCAGCCCCAGGAGCTGTCTCTTCTGCTTGCTCCACGTCCAGACACAGGCACTAAAGGCAAAAAAAAAACAACGTTTGGTCTTGGGAGGAGGTGGTGGAATGAACTCTACGGCCCTCCCACGACGGTGCTTAGCAAGGGGTGCCGAGGGCCAGGAGGGGCGGAGGGGACTCCCGGGGCTTGTCGAAGAAGATGGAGGAGGACATCTCAGTTTTGAGCTTGCTGTCGGCGCTGCCCTCGCTGGAGGCGGTGTCGGGGCCGCAGCCCTCGCAGCAGCAGCAGCAGCAGTCCATGAAGGCCTGGCCCAGGGGTCTGCAGAGGCACAGGAGCAGGACGGGCGTCACCGAGCACTTGAAGAACAGGAAGAACTGGTTGATGAGATTGAGCAGGTCCAAGGTCTGCTTGGACATGTCAGGGGACATGTAGGCCACCACGATGTTGCAGACGTTCTCGGGGGTGGCGCAGAGCCCGTAGATGACGGTCAGCCCGATGATGGTGCAGTTCAAGTGACTCTCACACTGGCTGTGCTTGGTCCCCCGGCACTCGCTCTTCTTCTCGGTGCTGCTGATCCTGCGGGTCACCAGCTGGCAGCTCACCGTGAAGAGGATGGGCAGGCAGAAGTAGCAGCCAAAGTACCACCACATCCGAGCGTTCTGGTAGGTGAGCACCAGCGAGTAGACGGACTCGGGCAGGTTGGACGAGGGCTTCATGGTGCAGTACTCGGTCGCCACGCCGGACACGGGCGATGTGTCCTGTGCCAGCTGCCACAGCAGGATCTCGGGCACCGACAGCGTCATGGAGCCCACCCAGATGACGGCCAGCTTGGCGATGATGGACTGGCACTGCTCGATGGGCCGGGTGCTGGCCTGGGGGCTGGTGGCTGCGTGGAACCTGTCGATGCCCAGGGCACAGAGGCTGAAGGTGGTGACTCCCAGTGATGATACCTGGTGAGGGAAGAGGCAGAAGAAGTGGGTCTTGCTGCAGGGACATCACACGGGGCTTGTCTTTACCATGCTTTACCATGCCCTAGTTAAAGATGACAGGACGAGGGGCAATGGCTTCAAGTTGCGCCAATGGAAATTTAGGTTGGATATCGGGAGGAATTTCTTTCCAGAGAGGGTGGTTAGGCATTGGAACGGGCTGCCCAGGGAGGTGGTGGAGTCCCCATCCCTGGAGGGGTTTAAGAGTCGCGTAGATGTGGTGCTGGGGGACATGGTTTAGGGACCCTGGCAGTGTAGGGTTGATGGCTGGACTTGATGATCTTGAAGGTCTCTTCCAGCCAAATCATTCTATGATTCTATGCTGGTGGCAAATCCCTAGCTACCCAAAACCACAGCCCTAGACCCTTCCTCCGAGGTTGTAGAGGGGTGGCAGCCTGGGGCTGCACCCCAAGGTTAGTGCCACTTTTCTGTGATTCCTGAAAGGGCAGCGGGTAAAAGTATCCCTGGATCTGTTTGTCCCTGCCCAGCTCCCTGTTCTTCAGAAGGGAGAAGCTTTGCTGGGTGTCTGTCCAGCCAGGGTGGTAATAGCAGGATTGTCCCTCAGGCTCTTCCATCCATTCTGGATGGCTCTTGGAGGGGAAAAGCAGGGACCATCCCATCCACCAGCACCTTCCCAGGGTCCCCGAGGTTCCCCCCAACACAAACACGCTGCCCGAGGCTGGCTGAGCCCTGCCCTGCTCTGAGAGCTGCCATCTGCTTCCTGGATGGGCCAAATGAGTTGTCACAGATCAGCTTGGGGCAATTTCCGCTGCATTGAGAATGACAGGAAAAACATCCCCCTTGCCAAAGGGAAGAGGCCAAAGGAGACGGAGGAATTGCGGTGGCTCTGGGAGGGCTGGCAAGGAACCCAGGTTCACAATCAGCATTCATGGTCCCAGCCCTAGAGCTTCAGCTTTGCTCAGAGCCAAGTCCCAGAGCCCTTGGCCAGGAAAATGGCAGTCACATGCTGGTGCCCCCCAGCCCCGTGCCCGTTCCTGGCCTCATGAAGTGATCAAACGTCACCCTGTGCAACCCTTCCCAGCACTCAGGAGAACTCCCAGGATTCTCCATGATGCCTGGGTAGCAGCCCCAAAACAGGTCTGGCACTGCCTGCCACCACCCACCCCAGTGGTCCTGAGTTGGCCCCTTCAGCAGCTCACGACCAGCACTTGTGCCAGGCACTGAGCATCCCCCCAGACACAGCTCCATCGTGCCCAGCATCATCCCCCCTGACACAGCATCACACTGTCCTGCACCCAGTGCTGCTGCTGAAGTCCCAGCTCCTCTCCCCGATGTCCAGAGCCACCCTGAGCATCCACCACCCTCTGCGCCCCAGCCAGCACCCATGGATGTGCTGCTGCCTCTCCTCATCCCCCTACACCCTCCCACAGGCTTTGCTGTCTCTCCTTGTCCCCTTGGTCCTGGCGTGTAACTCAGACATGGCAGAGCATCCTTCCCCAGTGCCCTGTCAGGGATGCAGCTGGTGTCACTGGTCACCCCAGGCAGATCCCTGCACACTGCCTGTCACCAGGAGCACACGTAGCCAGCTTTGCTCCAAAAACCTGGCTTTGTGCCCCTCCCTGGGGCATTTGAGTAGCTACAAAACAGGAGACAGAAGCTTTGCTCCTCACAGAGTTCATCCAGCACCTGAAAGTCTTGCCCAGTGCCATACAGGAAGGGTGGACATGAGCTACTGGACTCATGGCTGACTCTGCTGGGGATTCTGGTCTGGCCTGACCATGCCCTCCCACCCAGGCTGAAGAGTTCCTGGAGGCCCAGGATCACAGTGTTCAGAAAGGGGGAAGCAGGAGACTCCACAACCTCTCTGGGCAGTCTGGGACAGGTTCTGACATCCTGACACCAAGGAAGTTTTTCCTGATGTTGAAGTGGAACCTCTTCCAGTTTGTGTCTGTTGCCCCTTGTCCTATCACTGGGCATCACTGAGAAGAGTCTGGCCCCACCATCGTAACATCTGCCCTTAAGCTATTGGTAAGTATTGATCAGCTGCCCTCTCAGGCTGCTCTTCTTCAGGTCAAACAGCCCCAGGGCCTTGTCAGAGCTGTTTCAGTCCCTTCAGCATCTTCATGACCCCTCACTGAGTTCTCTCCTTTAGTTCCTTATCTCTCTTGAACTAGGGAGCCCAGAACTGCTCACAATACTCCAGATGTGACCTCCCAAGAGCAGTGTAGCTGGGGAGGACAACCTTCTCTGACCTGCTGCCCACAACCTTCTTCATGCACCCCCATCAGCCCAGCCCTGCACCCAAAGGAGCTGGTGGCATTGGCAGGTCCCCCTGCTAGGAGTGGGCACAGTGAGGCCACCTGTGAATGTCCAGGGACCCCTGTGCCTCTGCAGACCTTGCACAAAAGCACTGACATGGGGGAGCTGCCCTGTCCTGGTGCCAGCAGGACAGAGTGGGACCACTGGTGGTAGCAGTGGCCTCAGACCTGCTCCTCTCTCAGCCCTGGCAGTGAGGGCTGTGCAGTCCAGCCAGGCACACATCCACCCCTCCAGCTGGAGCCACCCCAACCTGCAGCTGCTGTGAGGTGAAGCAGGAGACAATAATCCAGCCCCCAGGGAGTGGCATGAGGCCAGGTCCTGCACCCCAGAGCTCCACAGATCCCACACTCCAGCAGAAGCTGGATCAGAGAGGAGGGGATGGTGATGGGACGTGCCAATGTCCTGAGGCTATTTCTTTGCCTGTGATGACTGAGGTCCCTGCAGCCACGAGCTTTCCTTGAGTGCCAAGGCCTGTTCTGCCCCCTCCAGCTGGCATTTCTCTGAGCAGGCTTCAACCTGGCAATGGGCACAGGTCTGGTGGGAACAGAAGGCCAGGGTTCAACTCAGGATGGTGACAGCCCTGGGAGGGCAGGACTGTCCTGGGCATGGGTGCCAAGGCGTGTCAGTGCTCCCACACAACCTGACCAAGTTTGGGGGGTGTGAGGGCAGCAGCTTCCACTCAGACCCTCCAACACAAGCCACAGCCTCGTGTTGCAGCTGGTTTTTGTATCTTGTGCCAGGGCACTAATCAGGGAGTGGTGCTCTGTTGGACGGGCAGGTCTTGAGCCCTGTGTGACCTGACTAAGCCTGAGAGAGTCTCCAGAGACCTGAATTGTCTCTGATCTCTTCCAAGTTTGTGTCTGTGCCCTTCTTCATTAAACTGGGCTCTGGAGCCCCAAACAACACTCGCATGCTGGCTGGGTCTGCCTGTTGTACAGAGGGGAGCAGCCTGATACCAGACATCCCCTCAGGTGGGAGATACCCCACATCAAGGGTTTGTTTCCAACACACGAGCAGGACCATGAAAAATCGAGTCATCTGGGGCATTTTTGCCCATTCTGCCTTTCCCTGTCACCACAGCCCCTGTAGCCTCTTCAGTGGATCCCCAGCTCACCCTACACATGACCAACACATCACACATGAGGCTTGAGGACAAGCAAAGATCTCAGGTTCCCAAACCTAATTCCTGGACTTTTCCACCCCAGTGCTGCTCAGTGCTGTCCCACATGCATCTCCTTGCCTTGGTGTCATCCTCAGCAGCCCACCATGGCCAGTGCTGGGCCAGTGTTGGGGCTGAGCCTACAGGCTGGGTGGGGTCAGGCTGGGACAGGGACAGACAGATGGAGGGACCCCAAGGACAGAAGTTGGCAGAACAAAGGAGGGTTTTACCAGTGCTTCCCAGCCCTGGCTTCAGAGACTGAGGAACTGCCCTGCACAGAGGCAAAGGGAAGGTCAAGGATGGGACCATCCCTTGGCTCCTTGCTGTGCCCCACAGTGGGGAGTCTGGGGTGCACTGCCACGAGCAGGATGGACTGCCCCCAGAGCAAGAGGGGCAGAGACGAGCAGAGTCCTTGACCCCTCCAAGGCCCTGTGTGTCCTCTTACCTCCATGAAGGGCACGATGCGACAGGACACGTCCCCCAGCAGCCTCTTCTTGGTGATCTCATTGAAGATGACCACGGGCAGGCAGAAGAAGAGGATGAGAAAGTCCCAGAAAGCCAGGCTGGCCAGGATGGAATTCCAGGCACTCTTCATATAGTAGTTGTGCCACACGATGCACATCACAGAGAGGTTTCCAATGATGCCCACGGCAAAGACGATGAGGGACAGGAACATCACGGCATAGGCGCTGTAGGAATTCTCTGTCACCGGGTACAGGGGGTTCTGGATCTGCAGCCTCTTGTCAGACACCGTAGTGAGGTTGGATCGGGGCTCTGCCCCCTCCCCGTCCGTGGGGACCCCTCGTTGCTGCTCGGACGGGTCTGTGCTGGATGGCAGCAGGGCTTTGGTGGGATGCAGGCTGGCGGAGTTGAGAGGTCGTGGGAACTCCACCCGCACCCCCGGCACGTACTGCTGCACCGACTTGGAGTCCTCCTCCGTCCCCCGCCGCAGCCTCTCCTTCACCTCCAGATTGTGCCGGGAAATCGTTGGCGGAGTCCTCCCTCCATCCGCACCCTGGCCACGCTGGGCCGTGCCCACCCTGGGCTGCCCAGCCCTGCCTGGCATCGCCACAGCCCCCGGTGCCAGCGGCATCAGCAGCAGAAGGACGAGTGGCGGCAGGGAAGGCATGATCCCCTCCGCACCCTCCCGAGAACGCTGAGTGGTGGGAGACAGGGCAGCCCCGAGCAGAGGGACCCCGGGGCTGCAGGCAGCTCGGGAGCCGTTCCGGAGGAGCAGCCGCTCTGTCCGGCTCCGGCCGCGGCTCTGGGCTCTTCAAAGAGCTCCGGACAGAATAAAAGAGGCTCTGGGGGAGCTGCAGAGCCCGGGCCCTCTGCTGGTCACCCACCCGCTCCGGGGAGGTTGCCAAGCTCTGAGATGTGCCAGCACCCAGGCCGGGCAGCTTGGCATCCCCAGCGTGCCCCGGCATCCCCACTGAATCCTCCAGCATCCCCTAGAACAGGTCAGACAGAGGGTACCCGCGGCTTGGCACAGAGGGTGGGCTGCTGAGCTCACCTGAGGTCTCCCACCCCCTGCCCGAAGCAGGTAGCACTAAGGATGCCCAAGGCCCAGCACTGGGCACCATGTGGCATATCTTCTGCACACTCAGCCTGAATTCAGGAGACCCTCGAATGGGCAGACAACCACCCCAGGGCTGGAGGGGTGACAGAGCTGCCCTTGGTGGGAGGGCAAGAGGCAGGACTGGCTGGCCTCAGGAGATGCTCCTTGCCACAGCAGGGTGGCAGAGCTGTTGGCCCAGTTCTCCCAGGGTTTGCTGCTGTTTTGCCAACTGACTTCCACCCTGGGATGGGGGGTTGAACAGAACTGAGGTCCCTAATCCCCTCTACCTATGATTCCTTCTCATAAACATGATTTCTCCCCCACAGCCATCATCTTTCCCCATTTCCATCACCTCTCCCCATAGTCAGTCCCTCTCCTCTGTCCTAGTCTCCTGTTCCTCTCCTATTCCTCTACCCTCTACCTCTATCTCTCCTTGTGCTGTCACCTTTCCCATGACTGTGAGATTGGAGGGCCCATGATTCTCTCTGGGGATGTGCCTGTGTCAATGGGCCTGTGAGGGTACCTGTTGGGGAGCTCGAGGAGTCTGTCCCTTTCCTGTCATGGGGCAGTGGCAGGGGATGGGATCCCTCACCCCATTTTAGCCAGCAAATACCAGCTACTCCCTAGCTGGGACCCCACTGTCACCTTCATCTGGCACTGTGCCCACTCTTCCCTGAGTTAGAACGACCTCTGTGCTGACATCCCAGAGCACTGAGGGAGATGTGGGTATCCTGCTGCATCCCTGGGAGCCAAGATCCATTCTACTGGGCTGGCAGAGACTCCTGTTGCTCCCATCCCTCCAGGGCGGCAGGAGGATTTGCTCCCAAATCACTCAACTCAGCCAGGCTCAAGCCCTTCATTCCTACTGTGCTGGAGCTTTTCCTCCATGGGGTGTGATGGGGTTGAGCAGCAGAAATTTGTGGCTCACCCCCATCCTGGAGCTTTTGCTTTAAGCCCCAGTGTCCCGCTGGCAGTGCCTTGCCCAGGAGCTGGCAGCCCTGCCTCGCTGCTCTGCTTTCTCACGCTGCCTCTGCTGCAGTCACGCGCTGCTCTTCCCATCCCCAGAATGCCATGAGTTGGGAGCATCCAACAAGGGATGGGCAGGAGGTTTCCAGCTCTTGCTGGGTTCTGCAGGAGCAGTGGCAATGCCTCAGGTCTGCTCTGGATGCAGAGGGACCATACAGTGGCAATGCCTCGGGTCTGTTCTGGGTGCAGAGGGACCAGACAGTGGCAATGCCTCGGGTCTGTTCTGGATGCAGAGGGACCAGACAGTGGCAATGCCTCGGGTCTGTTCTGGGTGCAGAGGGGCCAGTGCCTGGAAGTGATCACTGGCCTGATATTAGTGAAGCCCACCTCCTGCAGAGGGAAAGGCTCAGCCTGAGCTGAGAGGCTGTCTCAGGATCATGCAGGATGCCTGTGGGTTGCCAATTGCTCCAGGTGCTCTGGCTGCAAGTGCATGAGGGCATCTGTGAAAGATCAGGGGACCAAGCCCAGGATTCCTCACTGCTTCAACCTTCACCCCCTATCCTATACTACAATGAGCCAGGTGTTCTCCTTCATGGAGAACACCACCAAAGAGAGCTGAACTGTGTCTGGTGTGCATGAGGGCACTGTGCTGTGCCCAGGTGTGGGGACACCAGCAGGGCATGGACAGCTTGGCCAGCCAAACACCACCAGAATTTTCATTAATTGAAGGATGGGTAACACAAACTTGCTCCTCAGTGAGCCCCCAGTGCTGCTCCCAGCTCTCTCTGCAAAGACCAGGTAGGAGAGATGGTGGCATCAGTCCCCACATGAGGCTTGGGGGTGCTACTGCACCTTGGTGAGGCTCAGAGGAACCATCCTGCCTGTGATGGAGCTGAGTGAGGGATGAACAGAGGGAAGGCAGGACTCGGGGCAGGAATGCAGAGGCGAGTGAGGCCACATCAGCTCAGTAAGAAGCCCTCAGTGTGCTCCTCACGTGCCAGAAGGGCCATAGCTCCTGGCATCCAAGTGTGTTCCCGTGAGGAGAGGGAGCTATTTTTAGTTTCATTTCATGGCTGTTGCACAATGGTTGGGTGTGTCATGGAGCTGCCAGGAGACGATATCAGTGCTCACTGGGGCAAGGTGACTCTTCGGGGGCATGGGATTGACCTTGGCCAGGCTCTGCCACCCAGGGAATCACTGTCCAAGCAGCCTGTCTGAGATGCTCCTTTGCCTTCCCCCTCTCTGTCCAGGAGCTCCCAGGCAGAAAGGATCCCTGGCTGTGGCAAACTGGGTGTCAGCCCAGCCCTGGAGGCTATTTGGGAGCCACACATTTATCTTCCCCAGACCAAATCCACAGACAGATTGAGACTGTTTCTCACAGAATGGCAGGGGTTGGAAGGGACCTCTGGGGATCATCTGGTGCCACCCCCCCTGCCCCAGCAGGGTCACCCAGAGCAGGGAGCCCAGCAGTGCAGTGTCCAGGGGGGTTTGGTATCTTTCCAGAGCAGGAGACTCCACAACCTCTCTGAGCAGCCTGGGCAGCCTCTGGCACCCTCACAGGGAAGAAGTTTTTCTCCCTGTTCAGATGGAACCTCCTGGGTTCCAGTTTGTGCCCATTGCTCCTCATCCTGTTGCTGGGAACCATTGAAAAGAGTGTGGCTCCATCCTCTGGGATGAGGAATGTTTTGCTGGGGATGACCACACCAGTGATGCTGAGCTGAGTTTGCAGGCAGGTTGGGAGAGCAGCAGAGGTGTGTGGACGAGCTGCCCTGTTCCCCAGGGCATGCATCCCTCTGACACCTTGGCACTGGGGGTCTCATCCACAACCTCTGTCAGCCCTACTCCTCTCCATGTGACCCAACTCATACAGCTCTGCATCTCAGGAGGTCTGTGCTCTGCTCTGAGACCAGCCCAACATCTGTGCCCAGCCCAGCTCCTGGGTCTCAGAGTTATCTCCTGGTGTGCTGGGCTGAGCCTGCCTAACTCGGTGCTTTGTGGAGCAGTTTGGAGCTCCCATCCATGTCTCAGTGGCCCTGACCCTGCAAGCTGCTATCTCTGGCTGGAATGGCAAGGAATGGGTCAGCCCAGATGTTGGAAGGTTTTGGGGTGAAGCAGCCTGACGTGTTTTCCCAGCTGTTCCCAGCACACCACAGTGCCAGGCAGCGTTTTCCAAGAACCATGAGCCTGCAGCTCCCCCTTCTCTGCTCCTGCACCTCCTCCCTGGAGAAACCTCTCTGGTCCAACCACGTTGTGCTGGGTTCTCTGCAGCTGCCACTGCTGGAGCAAACCCACATCCCATGGCCTTCCCAGCCTCCTGTGAGGTGCTGGCCCTGTGGGCAGGTTTCCCAGCACTCACAGCTTTAAAGGATGACACGAACACTCAACCCCATTTTGCAGCAAGGAAACCAAAATGACAGTGGGATTTTCCTCGAGCCACAGCAGGAGGTGAATTCCTAGGCTTCTTCCCATGGGTCACCACAGAGATGGCCAGGCTTTCTCTGAGGTGGGGCTGTGGTGATGGACTCAGCCTTGGCTGTGTGTGGGTGTTACCAGCTCCTTTCTGGACACAACAGGCAGGTTCTGTCTGGGGGAGGAATAGAAAATCCAAGGCAATTCCATCTTAGGGCAAAGGTGCTATTTTCCCATAGAATAAAATGCAATGGTCTGGAAGCAGCCTGAGGCCTTTGGAGACCTCTTAAGCTTGGCCCCTTTGCTGGAGCCCCCTTGGTGATCACCCCAAAGCTCCCCCTGAATGCACAAGGACTCACAGATGCAAAATATCAACTCAGGACAAACCCACTCAGAAGTTTAATGTGGAAAAGAAACCATTTTCAAGCCACCTTCTGATTGGAGATGGGGGATTTGGTTTCTCCATCTCTAGGATTAACTCCTCTGCTTTGCCCCCATGCCCCCTGCTCTGGCTGCCACATGGGCCAGGGGCTTCAGAGCTGCATGGAGCTTGGGTTTGGGGTGACAACAGCAGCAGCCAGCTGGAGCACTGGTAAAACCCACCATGCTGATGGGCTTGTCACCCTTTTCCTAGTGCCACTTCCAGGCTGCTTCCCATCCCTGACTGCTCCCAGTGCATCTCAACATCCTCTGCAGCCGTGAAGGTTAAAGCCCAAATTGTGGAGGATGCTCCAGGAGAGCAGGAGGAAGGGCTGTGGGGGGAGATGAGAGGGCAGAGAGGCTGTGCCGAGTGCCCGGGCTGCCATCCCCGCTCGTGTCGGCAGAGGGAGAGGCAGATTGGGTGACCTGTGCCTGCCACACACCTGCCAAAGCCCGGGAGCTAGGGAAACACCGCGGGAAAATCACCCGCCTGCAGATGCTGGATGCCCCGCGCTGGCCCCTGGCCCTGCCCGAGCTGTGCCAGGGCTCCGAGCAAAAGTCAGTGCGATTTGCCTTACTGAGACTGTCATGGAATGTCTCTCCTTGGAAAGCTGAGAGGAGGGAGGTGGCACCAAGGCTGGCTGGGCTCAGGTCAGGGTGATGGTCCTCCCGTGGGCACACCCCTGCCAAGAGACGCTTCGAGGCCGGCAGGAGGATGCTCCAGCATCACGGCTCCTGCAGACGGGGGGTCTGTGCCCAATACTGAGCAGGGGGGAAGGTGGCTACAGGTTTCCACCCTGCAGGAGGGCCATCCAGAGACCCCCACCCCATAGCCAGCCTCAGTCTTCTGAGTGGTGTCTCCTGGACCCCCCCACAGCTTGCCTTCAAATCGAGTCATCCTCACCATCCTGCCCAGATACTGCCCCTTCCGTGTCCATGGGCAGCACATGGCCACGGCGGCCAGGGCCTGATGCTGTGGGGTGCTGAACACCCCCAGAAACGTCTGCCCGTGCCAACTTCTGCCATCAGACACCACAGAGCTGGTGCCACTGCCTACCTCTTCCTATGGGGCAAAGAGCGAGTGCCTGGGGCTAGCAGCAGACTGAGCAGTGGGGGCTGCCTGGGCACCAACCCCAGCTCTCTGCCCACCCCATGGCACCTGCTGGGGGGGCTGGCAGGGGTGGTTTGCCTGCTTGTTGTGCCAGCAGCGAGAGGGTGCTGGGGGCAGGGTCTGGGCCCCTCGTCTTTGCCCCCTCTGGCTGCCCACAGCCCAGGCAGGGCTGTTGTGCCCCCCACACAGAGGGACTGGTGCCCAGCCTGCTGGTGGGGACTAGGGCACCACGGTGACATTTGGCAGCTGCCACAGGTGCCCCACCCTGGGTGGGGATGAAGGTCACTGTGCAGAAAGTTCAGCTGCTTGCTGATGGAAAAAAACAGGGAAATTCCCTATTCTATCCACATGCAAATGAAGGCTGAGGCTGGGGACCCTGTGCAAAGACCCCTGGTGAGTACCCTCCCTTCTCCAAGCCCCAGCAGGGCTGATGCTCTCCATGCTGCTCCCACCCAGGCCATCATCACAACAGAGTGGCCCTAGTGAGACCTGTCCTCCAGCCTGGACATGCCCTGGTCACTGCACCACTGTATCCCCAGGGCAGCTCTCAGTGCCCCCAGCTTGTCCAAGCATCTAGCTGGGCTGTGCCCATGCCCTGCCAGATGGAGACCCCCTCCTAATGTCTCCACTCACTGGAGCCAGAAGAGCCTTTGCAGGTAGGGCCATGCCAAGACCCCAAGGACCAGGGGTGTCCCAAGTTGCTGGTCACATCTTCTTTGCTGTAGCAAAGGAAGCTGGGGAGAAGATTGTGCCAGAGTCCTCAGGGGTAGGAGCTCCTGGGAGAGAGCAGAGCACAGGAAGGGAATCTCCTAAGCCTTTGCCTTAGAAGTTCTATTTTTTCAGGGCTGTGGTACTGCCTGGGATGCTTTCAGGGTCATGGATGATGCAGGGAGGGAAAAAACTCCTTGCCAAGCTTGTTACCCTGCAGACTCCCTGTACCTTGGGATGCCCACGTCCCAGCCACAAGGACACAACCACGGGTGGGTGAGATGGGGTCCATCAGTGTCAGAGCTGCTCTATCCCAACATGCACAGTTGCTGGCAAGGCCACTCGTGAGTACAGAGGTGCAAGTGGGATACCTGAGGCTGCTGGGACATCCATCCCAGGCTCCAAGCCCTGCTGCCAGCAGGTCAGAGGTGTCAGCCAGGGCCATGGAAACTGGCCAGTGAGAGGGAGAGACTCTCCTCTCCCCAGTGCAGAAAACCCCAGGCTCACTGTGCAGTTTTCCCTGCTCTCCCTGTGTCTCAGTCCCAGATGGTGAGTTGCTCAGCACTGAGACCCTGACCCACAAGGACTGGAGCTTCCCAACACTGCAATACAGAAGGAGGCAGAAGCTTGCAAGATGTTCTCCCCTAAATTCAGGTCAGTAGCTCCAACTTCACACTGAAGCCAGTGGCCTTGAGTCACCAGGTGACACAGCTGTATCCTGCTGCTATCTTCCAGGTGTGGCAGAAAGACAGTGAGGTGAGGCCAGCTGGCTCATGAGCACCAAGGAGATGGTGATGCAGCAGTAACTGCAGCCCAGCACTCGTGACTATAGGTGGGAGTATCTTTCTGCTACTCACAGCTTTAGGCAATTGCTGGTAAGAGAGATTGATTGGCTGGCAGATTTCACAAGTCTGCCAGGATTTGGGCCATTGTCTCCTAGTAGAAGGTATTGAGCTCTGAGGTGACCTTTTGGGGTTTTCTGGAGCTTGTGCCTGAGGCAGACTCTTCACTTCTCTGTCCCTGTTCCTGACAGCATGGCCATGGGCCTGATCTGCTGCCCATCATGTCCTGACCATCGGGCTGGGAACTTCTCTGCTTGCTCCACCCAGGACAGAGTAAGCCCTGGACTCTTCATCCCTGTGAGCAGCACAGAACTGGGCTCCCCAAGGCCACAGCAACAGACCATGGGATCCTAGAGCACCCAGGCTGGGGATACACCAAATGCAGCAGTGGGATGCTACAATCACATCCAGGAGGTGCTTAGGCTTCTACAGTTCCTGGAGAGAACTTAGACCACGAGGTAGGTTTTTGTGAGGTGCAGCTACTGTAGCTCGAAGCCTGAACTCATGATGGAACCCACTCTTCTCTCTCCCCTTTTCCCCAGTCTCAAACACCTTTCTGACTTGTGTGCCAGAGTCCCGACAACTTGCTGTGCCAGGAGGAGGATCTAATTGTTGGGCAGATGTAGGTGGTGGTATCTGCAAAGCCATGAGTCAGTTTGCAGGAATGCAGCCTGGATGAGGTGGCAGGGACTGGATGGAAACCTCACCTGCAGCTGCAGGGATCCCTGAGTCTCTGGGTGATCTTCTTCCCTGCAGGGTGACATGATCACGAGTCCTCCTGTCCACACCCTCACCTTGCTGTGAACACAACCCCACCTCTGCTGGGGCAGTGGTAGCCTTTGTGCAACCCCTTTCCCTCCCAACCACGGTTCCCTGCACTGGGGATGACACAGCAGGGATGTTTTCCTGGGTGATCCTGCCCAGCCAGAGCTGCAGTGGGTTTACCAGGGTGAGGTTTTCAGCAGCATTACCCTTTTGAGGTGTTGCAGACAGGATAAGGAGAGCACCCCTAGCTCAAATGCTGCCTGCCAGGGAGGAACCACAACAGAGGTGGCTGCACTGCCTTCAGGAGACCCCTCTCTTCATGGACCTCCATGTGTCTGAGCAGGTCTGAGCACTGCACAGCACCAGCCATCACCTTCTGCAGCAACATTTCCAGCTGGCAGCCACTGTAGTGGCTCTTTGCAGCTCTTCAGAACTTCACAAGGACCCTGCTTTTGTGAAATCCAACCTCACCCTCCCAGCAGCAGCCTGGCCAGCACATCTTTCAGCTCCTCAGCCCCTAAGCAACTTTGCTGGGTGAATGCATCTCAGCTCTAGGAACACACCCAACCAAGTCACCAGGCAGGGTTTCAGAGACTGAATACACTGAGATACCACCAACACCTCAGCCCCCATACAGCCTGGGGGTAGACCAGCCCTAGGAAAGCCCTCCAAGGCTTGTCTGTGGCTCATGCTTCCAATCCAGCAGTAGCTGGCCCGTGGGCCAGGCTCACTACATAGTGTTAATGTAATAAAATTCCCTGGGGAAGGGGGTTTTTGTTTTAAGCCACTCTGACTCAGTCTCTCACACAACCTCTCTCCCAGTTTCACTTGTTCCTGCACTCACCCCTACAAAGGGTTTGACCAGGTTACCAGTGTGAGGGATGCCAGCAGATGGGTCTTCACTGTATCTCATGGGCTACAGCAAACTGGTGATGTACAGATGTCTTTTATAGCCCTTAGGAATCAATCTTTTTAATGACAGCATCTTTATCCTCTGATCCTTGCTCACTTCACCCTCCAACAGCCTCAGGCAGGACTGTTGCTTTACATCTGGGCTTCTTTGTTGTGGGTGTCTTTACAGGTGCCATCCCAGTGCTGGGAAAGGAGGAAGGTGTTAAGAGATGTGCTTCTATCTTGTTGCCACCCTCCTGCTATCAAAGCATAAAGTCTTTTTCTGGTGAGTCATCTACACCAAGGCTTTATCAAAGTGCAACCATCTGAGCTGATGCAAACACCATATTCCTCAGCATCTGCCTGATGTTGATTGTGCCCCTGGATACCAGTTCAGACCATTCTCTTAAATTCCCCTTTAGGGTTTCTTCTGATGCTTTCACACCCAGCCATTCCCAGACATACTTTCTCCATCCCACTCAGTATTATCTGTTACATAACTCTACAAGCAGGACTACAAACTTAGTCCAAATTGTTGTTCTGATGACCATAATGATGTCTTGGACAGGAAAACCAGCACCATAAAGCCTGAATCGATAGTTAGGTGCAAAAAAGAAAAATATTTATAATGAAAAAAAAAATCCTGAAGAAAATAGGGAAAGTAAAGAATTAAAAGGACATTATGAAGGTATGATGTGGGAGGCACAGAGTAAATGTCCAGAGAGACTCCAGCAGTATTATAGCAAATATTTTTTAAAAGCAAGTACGGGAGTCTGTTGGAAGTAAAGTGATATCTTTGACTAAGCCACAGCCATGTCCAAACAAGGCAAACAGCAAAGAGTGTCAACCTGGGCAAGTGAAATCTAAAACCATGCTAAGGCAAGCCAATTTTTTTTTTTTTGTTGAGGAACACCTTGCTGAAGGCAGAACAACCACCTTTCAAATGCTGCTTCAAGTATGCAAGAGACAATTGCCTGCCAAAGGGGCTGGAGACAACAAAGGAGAGTACAACAGGAGTGCTCACAGGAGATAAGCTGTAAAGAGAAGTGAGATGAATCCCTCACACTGTTGGGGTTTTTTTTTTTCCTGCTGAGGCACATCAGGGGCTTCCCAGGTCAGGCTCTTCCTGCACAAAGAATTTAGATAAGGACCCTCAAACGGGGATGCCAGCAGATAAAAATTTCTGACCATGTTAGTTGACATGAATGGAGAGAGAAAAAAAAAATGCCAGGACTTTCACCCAGAGCAATGTCTTCACCCAGAGGAGTAGGGAACTCACTGGTGGTGCCCCTGCCTAGCAGGGGATCCACAGTGGGTGGTTTAGTGGATGGTTATGGGGAAGAGTCAGAGTGATTTTTGGCACTGAAATGGTCTTATTCAGTGAGATTCAGATCATCAGCTTGTCTCGGGGGGATCCTTTCAGGATGAGGGTATTAAAAGCTATAGAAAGGCCTTATGGTGACAAATGAAGTCAATACTTGCCTGCTAATGCCCAAACCCCCCCCTCAGTGAGGGTATGGTGGAGTAGGAAAGGACCTTCCTGGTTTGATGTGCTATACTGATGACCCTTGTGCCACAAAGGCAGGTTCAACGAGGGGGGAAGGAACACCAGTGATGCTTCACACCCATTTCCCCTGATTTTATCCAGTGCCTCTGCCTGCCCATGTCCCTCACGACCTGCCCCACGCTCTGCTGCACAGATTGAGCCACTCCCTCCCACTAGTCTCCTAGGGAATCAGAGACATTGTTTAAAGCTCCTCAGGGCTGCAGCCAGGAATAATTTTCCACCTGCACCGTCCTGTTTTCCCAGGCCCTTGGGGCTGGCTCTGAGATCACAGAGTAGAGCAGGGAAGGCAAAGAAATGATGCTTCAAACTTGGCCTGGGCTTTTGATGGCCATTCCCAGCAGAAGGTGATCTCCAGGAAAGAAGCAGGGACATCCTCAGCATCCTAAAGGTGTGACACCAGTTCCTGCATCAGGGGTGCATGTGCCTGGGCTTGCCTCCATGCACCCACAGGGAGAGCCAAGGGCAGGTTCTGCTCTCCCCCCAGGAGCTGGACCCACAGGACACCCACAGCCCTGTGGACAGCCTGGCCCATGCACTGCCTGGTTTGAATTAGAACAGAACTAACTGGCCAGCATCTGAAAAGGACTCTGTCCATTCTGCCTTTGATTCTGATCCTTTGATTCCAGTTCCAGAACCCAGCTGCTGAATCCAGTTCCCATCTGCTGCTGAGTCCAGTCTGGAACTTCCCTAGTGCCTGGTCCACAACATCACTGGTGACAGTGATGTAATTGCCATCAGGGGGTTGGGTTCAGTACTGGGTTTGTGTCTATTTGTATATATTCCATTTAATTGTTATTATTTTCATGAAGGCTGTTGTATTTTTCTAATCACTGAGTTTCTCTTTCCCCCTTTCTCTTCCCCTTTGGGAAGGAGTTTAATAGAGAGCATCTGTCCTTTGTCTAGTGCCAGCCCAGCTGTGACCCTTGACAACAGGACAATCACAGGGTACTGAGGCAGCCCCAGTGATGCCATCTGCACCACACAGACAGGGTTGGGGTCATGAATGGGGACAGAAGCTTTCCAGTCTCCAATGGGTTGGGCATCCCCATGGGGCACAGCCAGGGCACTGGGCACAGCTGTGACATCAGGTGTTGTCCCAGGCTGAGGTGCAGCAGCCAGCAAGAAACTACTCATGAAAAGCAATGTCTACTGGAGGGACTGGAGTAGCCAATTGGAGACAATCACCAATATGACCTCAGGAGGGACCCAAGCAGACAACCAAAGCTGCCTGTTGTTGCTGCACCCGTGGGAGTGGCAGCTGTGTTCTGGTTGGTGCTGGGAGACACTTTGTTCTTCCCTGGAACCAATCAGAAGTGCAGGCTGATAGGGGATTACTCTGGAATCTCAGTTTCCTGTTCCTGAGAAAAAAATTACATCACAATATCTGACACTGCAAGGACTTGACCTGTGACACACCCACATCCTGAGGGGTGTCTGGAGAGCTTCTCCTCTGCCAAATGTGGGACTCTGTGGCCCTGGACACAGGGAGACTCAGAGACACCTCCCTACAGCTGCCTCCCTCCAGACATCTGAATGGTTCTGAACACGGAGATCAGAGAAAGGTTGAGGTTGGAGGCACCTCTGGAGATAATTTGGTGTAACAGGCCTGCTCAGAGCAGGGTCAGCTAGAGGAGGTTGCCCAGAACCATGCCCAGATGATGCTTCTACCACTTCTCTGGGTAACACCCTCCAGGGTTTTCTCCAGTTGTGGGCTTGAAGGGGTTTGCTCCATGAAGAACTATGAGCTACCTTGGAGCAGATGTTTCTGTCTGCTTCAGGAATGGGCAGTGGACCCCTGTGCACCCCTAGGTTGAGTTGCCCCATGTAGATATGAGACAGTTTAGCACATGCTGCCTTCTCTCAGAAGTCATGGCCTGCTGGGACATCTCAGTGTGGTCTCCAGATGGGAACAACGCTCAGTCCCCTACCATTGGAGCTTGGAGAGCCACAGGATGGGGCAGAGGTTCTCCTGAGCCTGAGGAGCACTCACCTGCAGTCAAGAGATGGTGTTGGTGCAGGTTTGACTGTTGACTCACTGGCTGAGCGAGGGCAGGTCCCTGTCCCACTCCCCCAGCTCTGAAACTACAGAAGTTCTCTCAGCTGTGGTTTCTGCAGCATGTTCCAGAACAGTGAGCACGTGGAACTGGGACAAAGGAGAAAAGACATTTATAGGGCTGTGAGGGATTTTTCCCTTGAGAGACTCTGCTGTTTGCAGCCTCTGCTACAGGTTGCATGGGGGCTTTTTCAAGTGGGTTCTGTGGCCAACGTTCCATGGCTGTCCATGGAGCTGATCTGTCACCAGAGTCTGGACTGGAGATTGATGGGGATAGTGATGTCTCCAAGGAGATTATTCCTGGTTGCCACAGAAACTGTTGTTTTTTTGTTTGTTTGTTTGTGCCCCCCTCTGTTCCTCACTGTAATTGAAATAAAACTTCATTTCAGCTCCTGGAGCTTCCTGAAGGGACGAGTGCATCCCAGGGGGTGGCACTGAGGGGGTACCAAGGTGCCACTGTCAGGGGAGGTTCATGACAGACACAGGGTGATAAGGAGTTGTCAGGGAAGAGCAGGCACCAAATGAGGGGCATCTCTAAATGAGGACTGCAAGAAGAAGAGGCTCAGGTCTGTGTTCCAGAACTGAACCCCCAGCCCTGCCATGGCCATCTGCTTCTCAGCACTGGGAGTATGAGGGAAGCATGGTTCCCCATGGGAAAGAAGCCCACCCCATCCCACACCCTTCTCCACATACCCTCATTGGTGCAAGTCCCAGTGACAGCCTGGGGGGCATGTGGCATCATCACCATTCCTGCCCATCATGCAAGGGGAGAGTCACACCAGTGGCAAGCAGGAACGGCAAAGGATCTGCTGGTTTGTTACTAATCCATGGGCACGGGTGGTGCCTGGATGTGCCGAGCACATCCCACCCGTCCTGGACATACTCTGACCCCAGGGATGGGAGCAAGAGCCAGAAACCTGCCAGGTGCTGCCCCAGCAGGGAGGCTGCAAGTCAGCCTGAGCTGGGGCAGAGCTGCCCACAGGCTGGCACTGGGAGAGGAAGGGGTGGCAGGCTGGACTGGATGTGCATTTGGGGACTCATCCCTGAGAAGAAGCCAATAAACACCCTGCCCGTGGGTGCACACACCCTGCAGGCAGATATTCCTGGCATGGGGTGGGTGAAGACATTTCTCTTTCATGTGTGTGCCCTGCCCTCTCTGATGTTCCTGCTGCAAAGCTGGGCGAACGGAGCAGGTGGGGTAAATGTTTGGGCACCATCAGGGAGAAGCAAGCACCCAGCAGGAGTCCAAGAGGGCAGAGAGGGTGGCTAAGCCCTCCCCAGGCAGCCAGAACTGGTGTCAAGAGTGATGCCAAGCTGTGGCCCTGTGATGCCAGAGGAGCCAGATCTCCAGCAGCAGCAGCAGCAAGTATTGCCCAGCTGCCCACCTGCACCCCACCACCGCTCCTGCCAGCCTGAGGACACCAGTTTCTGCCTGCTGCCTGGAATGGGAGGTCCTGCTGCCTGTAAGGTGAACCCAGCTCAGTAACCAGGCAATAAATATCCTGGGGACAATGCAATGACACAGGTCCCTTCCCAGCCGTTAGCGCTGGGAACTGACATGAATCACAGGGTGGAAAGCAGCCAGCAGAGAAGCCAGCAGGAGAACAGCCCACGTGGTTTTCTCTGGAAGGCCCAGCCTTGCCCAGAGCCAAACTGGGTTAACTGGGAACTGCGTTTTGAGGTTAACTGCTGAAAACAGTTTGTTTGCACGGCATGACTAAGGGTCCTGACTGGCCAGGTGGGAGCAGAGTTAAGGAGATGGTGGCATTGCTCTGTCCCATATGCAGTGTGGTGGGGATCAACATGGATCTGTTGAAAGTACCCCAGATTTCTGCTGATGGCTCCAGGGTCTCTTTTCTGGGGGTCCCCACACGTGTCAGGCACTCCTGCCCATGGTACAGCAGGAATTCCCAGTGGCAGTGGGATGCAGGAGCACTGCTGACCCTTACTGTTGGGTGTTTCATAGATTCATGGATATTAGGGGTTGGAAGGGAGCTAGAAGATCATCTAGTCCAACCCCCCTGCCTGAGCAGGAT
>JAOEGS010004944.1:0-44671 GCA_025447755.1 Corythornis vintsioides | reverse complement strand
CAGGCACATTATAATAGTTTATATATATATATATAATATATATATAGAATAAAATAGATCCTCCATATTTAACAGATGCCTTTTTGAAATACTGTAAGATCCATATGATCATTAGGATAGTACTGAAACCTCCTATATCTGGAAGAATGCACGAATCGAATGTTTGTATTAGACCTCTCCTGTAAATGCTGTTATCAATCTCACTTGGGCTCTCTCAAGGAATATCAATTTGCAGTAAATGGAAAAAGCTCCAAGAGAGATAAAAGCAGAGAAGTAACAAAAAAAAAAAAACCAAACCAAACAACAAACCAAACCCAACAACAACAAAAAAGCCAAACTCAAGTCCAATTTGAATGTGACTGACTTAGCTGACATTGGAGATCAGTGTCTGTACCCCTAGGTATTTTTTCCATCTCCTTTCTCGCAGAAAGCTTTGAAAAGCTTTGGTTTTATCCCACTGTGGTGCAGAATCACTTCTGAAACCTTGGGAAAACATGCCAGATGTGCAAAACAATTCTTATACACAACTTCATAATATGCTAGATTGCATGCTGCCTTTGCATGCACTGCAGCTCTGACTTCATATGTTTTCCTATGCTTGGTAGTTGTGTGTGTCTGAGCCCTGAGCCCAAGCACCCCTTCCCTGCCAGTGAACCCAGCCCTCCTCAGGGCACTTGAGGTGATGTTACTTCTACACAACAGGAAAGCTTTTGAAGACGCTTGTGGTGCTGCTTCAGCTTTGTGCCTTTCCAAGACTATTATGAGTAAATAAATTCTCATTAATTTCTCCACAGATTCCACACTTCTATCCAGCTCCACAGCTCTACTATGTTTTGATTGTGCCCTCAAACTGTATGACAGCTATACCTAGATGGTGTCCCATAGAGCAAAAGCCACTTATTGTTATCTAATCAGTGCTGTGATTGTTCTAACTTCCCTCATTTATATCTTTTATCTGTTATGTATAAAACTGTACTCTACGATAAAGAACAACTTCACCAGGAATGAAACACTGACAAAGCAAGAATAAGTTAAGGAGACATAATTGGCTGGGGTGGTGGGGATAGGGGGAATCAGTCAA
Source organism: Corythornis vintsioides (assembly GCA_025447755.1). Classification (NCBI taxonomy): domain Eukaryota; kingdom Metazoa; phylum Chordata; class Aves; order Coraciiformes; family Alcedinidae; genus Corythornis; species Corythornis vintsioides. Next base: position 43,590 of record JAOEGS010004944.1, on the reverse strand, counting down.
GCCTCATGGGAGAAACCAATGAGGGAAATTATGCAGGTATGTAAGAATCAGTATGTTCTTGCAGTATGGGGTTAATCTGATGAAGAATCACTACTTTGTACTTGGTATGGCAGCATGTGCTAAATTGATTATAAATCCTTATTTATCTGAAACACATAAAGCTCACCCACACGTTACCATCATTTGCTAATATATATCCCTCCGAGGAAAATGCATTTTGTGCAAGTCTTTACTTAGATCTGAATACCAATTCAAACAAAAGATAAAGTTTCCCTTTGGAAAAAACTCTGGTAACATTTAAAGTCTAATTGCTTTTGCAAACTGACAACCAATTATCCAAAAGCAAAATGCACATTAGGCATTTAAATAATGAAACGTCAGTCAGTATAATAGAAGTGCCACTTCTTGCTTTCAGAAGTTGTTTTAGTATTAAAATTAATCTGCATACACATAGGCACATGTATTTTGTGATTATGTTTATTCATATAAAATAAAGTTTCACTAAATTCCATTATTTCTACCTACAGACTGTTTGCTTCTTCTACCACTGCTATTTGCAGAGGTACAAACATCACCATTACTACAAGCTGTCTCAGGCCCACATTTAAGTGCTCTCTGCAGTATCTCACTGCTTGCCAAGGGAATTTTCTTTCCACTGCTGATCTCTAGAACATGCTTATTTTACCGTGTTATGAATCTGTAAGTCAAACATCATTACACAGAATTGAACTATATTAACATTAGGATTGTCTGAAAAAATGGTCCACCATGAAGCTGCAAAAATTACTTATATGAAGGATATGCTCTGTTTCCCTAACTAATCAAAGACTGATTGTGTACAAGGCAAGATTAAAGGATAAAAGAATATAAGAATATTTGTTTACTTTAAAAAAGACATTTAACAGTAGAGAAAAGTGCACAGTTAAGACTCTGGTTCAGCAGTGTCTTCTCTGGACACATCATTCCTAGCTCTTCACATGAGATTCTTCAACAGCTTGTCTCAGCTCTAAGGTTAACTCATGTCTGCAACCCCCATCATGAGGGCCTGAGGAGGCTGCCTTAGAGAGAGAAGCATCTTCCAGTTACATGCCCCTTGCTACAGCTCCTAAACATAGTCAGGAGGCCACTGAGAGCAGCAGCTCAAGGCTTCCTCCTCCATATCTCTTCAGGGCAGACAGGCTGGGCAGCTTCTTACCCTTTTATTTCTCTCTATAGCTTCACTTCCTGTGGTAGTGTATGGCTATGTCACAGAGCAATGCACAAGACCTAATTTCTTCCACTTTAAACGATAAAAAAAGCTATGAAACATGTCAGTGCAATAGTGACACTGAGAATGCATTCCTCTGATGGGTGCAATGTGTAGCCTGGTACAATTGCCTGGTTTAGAGAGCCCTAAATATGGCACACATGCATAAGAATAAATATATATACCTGAATATATATAGGCAGTATGTGTGAAACAAGAGCATACATATAGATAGATGCATATTAGAACAATGAAAATTATTTCTAAAACATGTGTATGTGTGTACATACATTCACCTGCACATACATTCTCTGCAAGGGTGCAAGTACATGTACATTAGGACTGAATAAATCCCACAAGACAGCAGGTGCATTCTTACAGATAGAACCATGATTTCTGTGGAGAATTACACTGGACTTGACACCTAACTGTGCTGAACATAAAACTAGAGCATTGGACAATGATTCAGTGTGAACAAAAGAAAGACTTAACTCATAAATATTTATGTAGAGCTGTTCAACACCAGCAAAAATGATAAGGACGTGTCACTGGTACTTATGCTGTAACACCATATTTTGACAAAACAATTTGGAAGCATGAAATAAAATACACAGTGTTTTAACAGATTCAGAATGCAGCCCTATTCCCAACACATCCATCATTTTACCTGTAAAAGCCATTCTGTTTAAGCAATGGCCCTACTTAGGTGTAGCACTATAAATGGGCATGAAAATATCTCTTTTGTAAGGTTGGTCTAATAAAGTAACAGAAGTTATTGTAACTGATGTTGCCAAAATTTCCTCGAAATAATTACTGCTTTGTCCAAAATTTTCCATTTCCTGTCTGTATTCAAGAATGTTTTCTGTTTAATAAATTTATCATTCTGTTCTATAGCTTGAGACTTTCCCTCATTTTTGTTGAGATGAGAAAATACTACTTTCTACAATATAAGAAAAGAAGCAGAGATTTTCTGAGCAACATTTTAACCTAAACTGAAAATTTTTAAATTCCTAATTTGTCACCACGATAGTTCTTAAAGAGAAACAGGCATAGCATTATGGGAAAAAAAAAAAATAAAGGCATTGATGGGACTAAATTATGAGATTGTGTGAAATGGCATGCAGATTTTATTAAATTTAGCAGGTGGCCAACACACCACACACATTTATAACTTTACATTATACTGCCTAAGACACTCTAGTCACGTTACATGAAAACCAGGATCAGAAATAGATGGCTTAACTAATTTCATTCATCTTTTAATTTATGTATTGTAATGAAAAATTAATAACTGAAGAATTAAGAACTGCTCCATGTCCATATATATTCAAATTATTGAACTTCTTGATTTGATATATACAGTTCTAACTGAATAAGGTCCAAATGAGACCCTGGCCAGATTCATAATTGGCAAGAATAATAAACAAATTGCCCTGAAGCTGTGAAAATTGATACCATGGGTTCACTCATATGCTATCCTGCAGATACAGGCACCATCAGTAAGATTTCACTGAGGTGCTCTCTCTCCCCAAGAGCCTGTGTTTAATTCCAAGGCAAACCAGTTAGCACAGCAAGTGTCCCAATCACATCTCGTCATGTAGCTACCGGTAGGTGCACTGTTAGGACCAGAGCTATAAAACACACAATACTTAAATTTCATAGGTCATAGGTGTGAAAATATAAAAATGCCAGATTTCTACAATAAGGCAAATCCAAATTTTGTTCAACTTCAATATTTGCCAAATTGTTTTGGTGCTTAAACGTACACCCTTCCTCTTTAGATGGTCAACAGCAATTGAGCATATAAAGCACATTGTTATGTTTTTGTTTCATCATTTTCAGAAAAAGATTTGTATAACAAAACATAATTGCTAATAAATATTAATTATAAAGGCTTTAAAACTATTTTGATGAGCATTTTTGCTGTGATATGCAGCAAGGCAAACATCTGTTACAGATAAGAAAAAGGAGGTAGAAGCATCACCACCTAGCTTGCAAGGCAGGGATTTAAATAGCTGATTTTTGAACTACTTATCAAGCTCTTTTTTGTATTAGAACTTGAAAATTATCAAGAATGGATGGATAAACATCCCCTCTCTGCTGCTTCTGTAAAGAACAGACAGAGCTAGCTCACATTTTAAATATATATAGAACTAGTCATTACGAAGACCCTATGCGTTGATGCTAGGTTGATATCACTGTGAATATTGGAGTCATTTGGAGGGCAAAGGAAAGAGCAAGGAACACAGTCTTATATTATTTGCATGTAAAAATGGGGAGATGGAGAAGACACGAAGCAGATATTCTCACTGCACTATTTCACCTTCCCCCTCATATTCCCAAGATTCAGAATACATAATAGTGCTATTTTGGAGATGAGCTGTGACTAGTACCTAGCAGGCCTTTTCAGTAAAAGATTTTAAATTTTTAGTAATCCTAAGCAGAGCAATAATAAAAAAAACATTTTGTGATGACAGTGATTAATTTCTTGGCATTTCCTCCATCACAATAAGAAAGTGGGAAATAGACTCAAATATAATTTCCTTCTGTAGTATTTTATTGCTATTATTATTGTATAGTATTTTGTTCCTATTATATGAACACTGTATTTAAATACTTGTGCTTAGAGAAAACCTCCTCATTTCTGGTAATTTCCCTTTTTATAACTCTTGAATTCCAGCTAATTTCTGCCTCATTACTTTAATATAATTCCTCACTGATGAGAATCTTAGGAAAAGGGACATGCTTTACAACATCATGAAGAGAATGTAAAAATAATATGAAAGCAATTGAGTCCAGCAGAAAAAGGACAGGCATTAAAGTCTCAGCCCTGATTTGTTTACTTTAAAATAATTTTACCCCTGATGCCACTGATGGACTAAAAGAAACAAAAAAGCAAAGCCAGAAAAAAAAAAAATAAGGAGGATCATATTCTGAGATTGAGCTTTATTTGTATATAACCATCAGCTCCTTCCACAGATAAAAGGCCAAGGCCTAGGATATATGTTAAAACTAACCTGATAAAAGAGACTGAAATGATTTGCCACATATAACCATAGTACTAGTTTCAGACTAGAGAAAACGTTAAATGGCATCACCATCCCAAAGCAAACCCCAGGTAGAAAAATTAACATCTCTTCATCCTAACAACCAAGAAGGAACCTTTTTTGAACATCACAAACCTTTCTCACTCTCAATATGCAATTAATCCTTTTATGCTATTTATATACCTAACACCATACCAGATCAAGTATCCTTGGCACAAAAAGTCACTTAAAAAGAGCCAATGAACACTGAACTATCCATTTCACAAAAGACCAGGTGCCTGGTATGGTTTTAGCTCGTGAGGAGCAGATGTCAGATCCATCTTTCAGTAGATTAACATGCACCTAGATCTTCTCTCCAGGTTCAGTAGCTGCTCACAGCAAGTCCACTTTCAACACAGTCGGGGGGTTGAACTTGCCTCTTACCCAGCAGTAGTCTTGCAAAATTATCTCAGTTACTCCTACCTAAACTTTTATCTCTGCCTTTTAACTAACAGATTTTATGAAGACTTCACAGTAATTCCTAAAAGTGATTTTGCATTTTATCTCACAACACATGAAAAATTAATGGTCTCTAACTTCTCTGTTAGTTGAGGAATACTAAGGATCATCTAGTTTCGGAAGTACTGTCACAGGAAAACACTCATGAATCAGGGAAAATGGGAGGGACTAGGAAGGCAAGTGATCACCAGTTTCACCTTAACTTTCATGATGGCCATTCTCATGGCAATGCAGCACTAAGTGCTCAATGCTAGAGAACACTAGCAAAGAGCAGAAGACAAGCAGCATCTTAGTGCTTAGCATCTACTTACCTAAAATACTGGTAAAGAAACGCCCTGGCAGATAACTTTCACTACCACAGAAGGAAATACAATTATAGCAGGTGACCCTGCCTGTTCAAAAATTCTGCTCACATGCAGTGAACCTGTGGGTTTTCTGGTCCTGCTAGCAAATGTCATCCTTAGAAGTCTGTAAGTAAGAACTTGCTAATTCCCTAGTGAGCACCCTCCTAAGATAACCATCACAAAGAAACCTCTCCAGGTCTCACAATAAAGTATAATTGCTGAACTTCCTCTAATAGTGCTCATTCCCCAGGGCTCTGTGAGCTGCATGCCCCCATAGTTCAACTGCTGATCTCAAGAGCAATAAAATGAGAAGAAAAACCATAAAGATACATAATCTGCTCTAGTTCACTACCACAAACTGTAGCACTACACACATTAGAAGTGGCCAGCAGCTGATACCTACAGCCTATGGAAAAAGGGTCCTTAATCTGCAAATCCTTCTAAAGCATTTTCAGCATAGACACTGACTCATGTATACAGGGAATAGAAGAAGTGGGTCTTCCTCTTGGAAATGCTAATGCTAAAATAAAAATACTGAACTTTTCTGATATAGGCCATCTTGTTTCTCATATGAAACACAGTCATAAAACTAAATGCTGCCACAGGACGAGGCAGCATGCCAAGTATATTCTGCTGATCTGAAATGTATCCAAAATACCTAAACCTCTCGAGTCTAAATTCTGGCTGAAAATTCCATGACAATAAGCTTTCCAGCACTGGCACTCTAGGATCTGGAAATTCATCTTTTATCTTGGTCTTGTTAATTCCTTGATTTATACTCACTTTTCTGTGGAGTCCAACATAAATCATATTCTACTCAATTACACTTTAAACTAGAGCATGTTTCTCCACTCAGGTGCATGGTGTTCAGCACAGTGAAATTAAAAAAGGTTACAAAAATGCAGCACAGAGGAAAAAAAATTTTTGAGGACTTCTTTTAGTTTTCAATGTTTCTAGGAACATAGAACATATCATTGTTTATATTTGACCAGGAAAATACTACCAGTTACATGACTATCGGTGATAACTCATCACAAAGTAGAAATACATCAAATTAAGAACTGAAAGAAAAAACACATCTGCAGAAATAAATTCCATCTATGAACCTGTTCTGACACTGGTATGACAGGGAACAGGATTTTCTTAACAACACATGAGGACATAGCTAATCTTTTACACTGAAATAATTTTGCATTAGTAGAAATGAGAAAACTTTAACATTACTGTAGCAAAGCAAACTCATTCTGATAAAGTAATTGTGTATTCATACATTAAAAGTCTTGGTCCAGTTTCCTAGTACCTGCCATTTAGAATTTGCTCCTAGTTTTCTTTCCCAGCAGAGAAGTCATTGCCATGACTGAGACTGAATGTGTTGACAGGTTTATAAAAGACACTGAGGAATAGTCCCAGGTTCATTTAGGAGTTCAATTTTTTCATCAGAAGGATAGTATCAGTTTCCTGTCCTTATCTAGCCTTTTCCCATTATTATTTCAATTTGGAGATCAATTCCAACAGCAGATAAGAGTACAGACATTCACAGACATAGCAGCAAAAGACCTGACAGTTCACAGGAGAATCAACCTTTTTACTGAAAAAGTATGTGTGAGCCAATCATGCCATGGAAAAAAACACATAGGTACCATATGAATATATATGAGAATTGACATTCTTGTCCATACAGTTTCCATTCAAAGCTAGCATGTCTATCAACATCTTTTTAGCTGTACCACTTAGAGATATTTCATCCTTTTAGAAGACAAGAAAGATACTTCAGGACACTGTGATAGTTTTCCTATTTTCAGTTTTCCTCCAGATCAGCATATTTTTACAGGCAAGGAGAAGAAAAGATGTTCATTTTGAAAACTTACCAGCACAGCAGGTACTTCACAAGTGCAGATTTAACTATTGGATCTCCCTGTAGGCCCTTTATATTTTCTGGAGTGTCATATTCAGATGAGATAAGGCTTCCCTAGAGAATAAGACAGCAATTGTAAGAGAATCAAAGTCCTATATCACCACTGAAATAGAAAGTTATGTAATACTCTGTTTTTTGGTTGTTTTTGTTTTGTTTTGTTTTTTTAAATTTAAATACTCCCCAGGTCAGCTAAGGCAATGAAAAATACACTGGAGTCCCACGTGTTTTCTCAAACAGACAAATTCTTAGATTTTTACACAGAAGTCTTCTCCAAACAAATAAGTAATAGATGAACCTTAATCTAAAATACTGGACCAAATTCTTTGCTAAGTGTATGTTTATGCAGTCCTCTGAATGCTGCAGAGTTGGGGAATGGGAATCTCTAAACACCTTCAGGTGACATCAGGTGGTACTCCCTTAGAGTGCTGCTACACAGCTAGAAGAAACTCTCCCCACCTCTCTAGAAATCTCAGGGGTTTTCTGAAAAAAAGGGAAAATGCTTGTATTGCTTACTAAGTTCTCCAGTAAGCCTAGTTCAGCTTTTGTTATGCTACATTTGGTCCATTGGCAGAAAAATGCTCCTTACCATAGACCTGTTTGGGAACATGTGGCTTGGATGTTTGTGTAGAGGGTCAACCACAGCAGAAGTAGACTTGATCATACAACGTTTCAACATTTTTAAGCCAGGAGAAGCACCAGAATCTTGCATCTGCACATAACTTAGCAATTAAGTTTGTTAACCTGGCATTCACATGCTCATTATAAAAGTAGTCCAGAATCTGGAACGTATTTCCATTGTGCTAAAGAGCACTAGTGAGGCATAGGGAGCTTTAAACTGCTCCCCCTGCAGTGAGAGAGAAGCTCACTATAGAACTCACACCAAGAAGCCAACAAGTTTACCTGTGTTTTGAATCTCATGTAGCTGCAGCTATCCCACTATGCCAGCCAGAGCCAGGCTTAGTACATTCACCCAACAAAATATTACTCCTGAGAGAACAACTTCAACATAACCGTAAGGATAGCTTTTCTTCTGGATTAAATACAATTAGAAGTCACAAAATGTTCAATATTGCTAACTATGGCCCCAGTAAAAAGTCCCCTGATTTCACACAATCTGAGATCAATACATCTATCTACATTTAGATTCCACCACCTCTGTGCAGTAGTACCTTATATTTTCTTTACCATCTTATAAAAGTATAATATGCTTATTAGATGAATGAAGGAAAGGAAGGAGAAGGAAAGAAGAAAAGATCCCCCCACAACTCGTTATGTTTATTTCCATGCCTCTCCAATCCATATAATGATTTAGGTTGGAAAAGACCCTTAAGATCATTGAGACCACGTGCTTGCTTGTCACTGGTAGAAGTGCGACCCTACATCACTCCCAAATCCAAAATGCAAAGTGTTCATACAAATTTCTCCAGTATAAGAAGCAGTAAAAAAAAAAAAAAAAAAGGTAAGTTATTTCACTCCTAAACTTTATTATCTTTGGAGAACATAGACTAGAAATTACAGATGGGTTGTTATCTTTTTTCTAGAGCTTTAGCAGAATAGAAAGTTCATTTCATCTACGTGCACAAACACATGTAATAAAGGATGTGGTGAAGAATTCTGGCTAATCACAGCAAAGTTCTTAAGACAATTTTCAGATATAGCTAGAAAAAACTCAACAGTTTTTGTGTTTTGCTCGTGTTTAGTTTGTTCACACTTGTGGACTTTTTTTGTTTCCTTTTTTTTTTTTTTTAACCCACTAACAAACTTCAGTCATTTCAGAAAATCATCTTAGAATAATTGCCACACTAACACTATTTAGTATGCTCCTTTCCCTTTTTTTCCCCCCAACTGACATATATACCAAGTAATTGCACTCAATTGAACATATTCTTTCCAATGCCCTTGCTTTGTTTCCTTTTTCATTTCACTACAATTACTGTGATTTTTCTTTTACTAGTCAACTTGCACTTTTCAAACAATTTTGCATGCATTTTATGCCTCAAAAGGGACAATACCAAATTTCATTGCTCTTTCAAAATTATCACCTCTGTCATTGCTCTTTATATCATAAATGAGCCATCCACAAAGCTGTTTTCATACCAGTCTTTTAACTGTTCTAAACAGAACTTGGGCAGGTGCCTTTTAAAGCAGAGGATCCTTGTAGTCTGCCCTGTTGTGCACGCTAGATTTGTTCTGAAGAAGAAAGAAGATTCCTTTGTTCTCCATTTACTGCATGTGAGCATTTAGCTGAATCATTCATTAACTACAAAAAATAACTTAATTGGCTAGTGTTGTAAAACAGCTTAACTCAAGATAGGTACATAAGATGAGAAGAATACATTCTCCACAAGAATATGTCCCATCTCTGCTACACTAAATTATTTCAGTTTTAGGCTTTTTGAGGCAAGTACTACCTCTTGATGCATTCTATGGATGGTAAGAGCTAGGATACATAGATAACTCCACAATGCAAATAATAAAAGCACATTAAGTCAAACTTGATAGATATAAGGACAAGATCTGTCCTTTATCAGATCATAACTGTTGGTATATTCCTAGCCCCAAACATTCTAGCAACACAAATCCTTTCCAGCCACCATTAAATAACACATTATTGACTTCACTCTATACCAAAGACAACAAAAATGTGCTACAGCCTCAGCTAAAGCAGCTATAACAGCTCCCATTTCTAGGCTTCAGAGGTCACCTGTCCAATTACTGTTAAGTAAAACAGAAGAGCAACTGTTGCCCCAACTGAAATACACACAGAGGCAAACAGAAATGCTAACAAACCTTTTTCTTTATAGTTTCTTTTGGAGAACATCACATTTGTTTCTGCTCCTTTCTGCAAACAGGTCACCATCAGAAATATATTGGAAAAGTACAGAGCTAGAAGAAATCCATTCCTCCATATACCTCCACATTCTCAGCATGTAACACTGTTCAGTTTTCCTTAAGTAGATGATATCCAGCTTGATACTTAACAGGAAAGCTATTCAAATTTGCCTTAACAGCAGCAGTCTTTACCCATACTAACCACAGCTAAACATACCTCTGGAATAAACTGGCTCTCCTAAAGTTTGCTTCTAAATATAGAAGGCTGATGAGCTACACTTCACCCAGAGTGCTGCTGCCAGGAGCTGCCTTGCAGGGATTCATGCTTACCTGTTTGATTCTCTGCTGAAATGAAAGGGAAGGTTGTTAGCAGAGGCTACGACTAGACAGATGGCAGCATTAGCATCACCTGGGAGCTCTGGCAGTTAGTAGCTCCCCACCCAAGAACTCATACTCCTCAGGTGTTTTTCATTTGCTTTGTTGTAAACCTATTTTTTTTTTTCACTGCTCTGGAAGAGGAGATAATTCTTGAATCATTTTTAGCTGAGAAACAGCTACCAGTCCCACATTATAGAAAACCAAATGCTATTGTCTATGTGTAGGATGTGTCTTTGATTGTATCATAATTCTGAATACACAAAAAAAAGCCCTAAACATAAGGAGGGCAGCTGGGGCACTGTCCCAAGTTCAGGCTTGGATCAGTGTGAATGTTTTCTCAGGGAAACCACTGAAGTATGGCAATTGGTGACACCTAGTCTACTAAACCAAAGGTGATCTTTTCCTGCACCCCAGGAAAATATGATCCAGAAAATCAGCTATTTCATCTCTTTGTCCCGGGATGGTCCTTGTTTGGAGTAAATCCAGTAATGACTATATAGCCAGTCAGAAGCAAAAGACTATGAAAAAAAATACCAATAAAGAAATATTTTTTTTACTTTTTTTTTTTTTTCATATAAGCACCTCTGTACTGGCAACTTCATTGAGCTGTGTCTTCTTTTGCACAGAGACATACTAACATCATGTACACTTGAGGTTAGAGTTAGAGGAAAATTTAAAATCTCAATTTTTATTTTTTTTTTATTAATTCTCCTGTACTTTTCTGGATGTTTTAAGGTTGATATTTTGGTTGGGTGAGAGCAAAGTCCTGGAGATGAAAGACAACAGCCAACCTTAATAGCTTGATTTTTCAAAACCTGGAAAATTAGAAAGATATCTCTTATCAACAATTCCTAATAACGTCTCTCTTTATTCTTCCATTTGGCTGGATCATCTGCATATGTTTAAAGTTAAAATCAAGACAGAGGTTAAAGACTTCAGCATTGTAAACAATGATGAGATGCAATAGGCTGAAATTCTAGGAAAAAAAGGCAGGTGTAACTTTCAGTACCTCATTTTGTATTTCACTGTTGATTTTGGTCCGTTTAAAATTAAGATAGAATAGGAGTGGAGGGAAAGTCTGGAAAAACCCAAAACTTTTGTCCTGTACACAGTTAATACATTTTGTAAAGGCCTGGTGTTAATACATTTTAATTTTTATTTTATTTTTATCTGTGTATTAAACCATCTATTTCAGTCTAAGTATTGGTTCCCTGTCTGAAGTTAAAATCATGGATAGAGTTATGGACAGTGGAAGCTAAAAGTTAAACTAAATAATAGATGGATCCTTAAAATTTAGCAGAGATAGATAGACTATTGGAGTCAAAAGGCTCCAGTGTTGTTCAATTTTAACCTAAAGAATAATACCCTTGTGATACTTAAGGTGAAAATTAAGGTTGGGCTGACAATTAGAATTTGAAAAAGTAAAAATGTCAGAAGTCTTCTACATGTCTGGAATCTACTTAAGTCCACAAAAGAAGAGGGTGATGTCAGCAGTAGTCAATTCCTAATGTTAGCTTTAGGGATCAGTCTCATAAGTTGTTAAAGGAACTTTAAATGTCAAGTTTGCATTTCAGTTCTTCAAAATACAAACATTTAGAGATTATAAATGATGCTCAATGTGTTTCTTCTCCTCAGAGAATTACAATTTTGGTCAGGATTATGGTTTGAGAAACTGAACAGATCTTAAAAGTGAAACTTTGGTGAATGTCTACATGCTTACAAAGTTAGGAAAAACAATGATGTTGACACTGGCTAGTGCCCTATCTTGTATTTTATTTTGTGAATTATCACAAGCTACAGATGTGGTTAGTGTTGAGACTGGGGTTAGTGCTAGAGTTCAAGGATCAAAAATCCTTTTTCTGTCTGAATTCTACTGCATCCATGGATTTCAAGATGGTTTTGTTTTGAAAAGATAAACAGCAGTTTCCTGACTTGGGCAAACACAAACTACCTTTCTGTGCAGACTACACTGTGTGTGCACAAGTCCTAGAGGTGTTTGGGGGCTGTACTTTGACTCCTGAAGTCTTATTACTTCAAGTCCAGCCACTGTATATGAGCCTGGCCAAATGGCTGCCTCTCACCATTGCCTCTATGATTTCTACCTCCACGACTGCTTCCTCCAAATCCTTACAGTCTTTCTCTCAGAAGGAATTTAACTCAGAACAATTACTCTCACCTTTTATTTTGCTTTGAAAATTAATGTTTCTATTTTGCATTTGAAAAAGTCATCAGTAACACTAATGGCCATAGGAAAATATATTCTTTTCCCCCCATGAAACCATTAAACAGCTTTATGAAGTTTCATTTGCCTTCCAGACATTAGGCATTGGCCAGTATTCAAGGAAGCATATCCATCCAGATGAACAACTGGGTTGTTTCAGTATTGAGCAGCCAAATTCATCCCTGGAGTAATACCAATTAATATTTGTAAGGGCAGACATGAATTTAGGCCATTGGAAGAGACAAAAGTAGAGGATCTTAAGATTCTGGCAGGACAAACGAGCAGATTATGTTCTACAGAAAACAGGTATATGTAAATCCGAGATACACAGGTTTTATTGTTAACATACATAAAAACCCCAAACCAAAACAAAAGCAAGCACAATTATGTCAGATATCTCTCTAGTAAGTGTAAATCTCATAACAAAATTGCCAAGTACCTAACATTCGGTATCTTAGTTCATTTCAGACAGCACATGGATGGATACATGGCACAAATATCTTCATATGTAATTTAGGAAAAAAGCCTTGAGCTTGTCTGCCTTGCTTCAGAAATATATTTTAGACCACTCATAAACCATCAATATCAATGCAGAAGCATATACTGAAGACTGAATGTTTGTTACTAAAGGCTGGATTCTTTATGGAGACTTGTGACAACTCATGGCTGTCCCTAGGACAATGGAAAACACCAGGAAAAAAAAAAAACATATGCTATAGCTCACCATCTCCCATGTAGGGGAAAATTGTGGTATTTGGAAAAGGAAACTGCAGTCAAGGAACATGCCATGAAAAGGAAAACTTAACTGAAACAGGACTTGCATCAAGGAACTATTCCAGACAGTGTGTAACTTAGACCATCCCAGAAACTGTGATTAATTACTACCTGGACTTACTCTCTGGTTGACTTACCCTGAGAAGGATTATTAAATTTTATTATTTGGGCTTTTAGGGATACTTGGTCACAATCTTACTGGTATAAACTGTGTTTTCATACTTACTGGGGAAGACAATAAGAAAATTAGCACTTTCTCTTGCAGTGGTGAAATTAATTTTAAAAACTGGAGACTGAAATTACATGCCCCAAAGACCACAGAATTTGTATTGTACTTCAAAAACTGTGAAGCAGTGAGGCACAAATAATTTCTGCATCATCCTGGCAATCACCCACAGTATCTTGAAGTCACAGGGATAGAACTTTGTCATGTTTGCTGTCTGGAAAACATCAATAAAAAAAGAGAGCTTAGGTAAACATCACTCAGAAGCCAGCTGGCACTAAGTAGGACACCCATATACACCCTCAGGATTTCAATACAAACTATAAGCCTGTGTCCAGCAGGAAGGCATCTGCTTGTTTGATATGAGAACCCAAACATGAGGTTCCCAGCCATCAAAATGATAAAGCTTTGATAGTGACAAATAGCATATTATACCTGCTTGAATTACCTAGCTTTCATTATTGCTGACTAACAGACCAGAAAATATCATACATGAAGCACCTGCGTTATTGAAATATCAAAAAAAATGAATGATAATAGATATATTTTGCTATAAAATGCTATAAAACTCATGACATTTAGGTCTTTTAAGAATATGCCTCATTTTTGGTAGTAATAAGGAATTTCTGAACTGACGGTGCTGAACAGGGGAATCGTACCATGGAACAAAAATCCTTTGGAGCGCATTTCTGGGCACATCAAGAAGAAGGTATGGATCAGCATGGGTTTACCAAGGTAAACAATGCCTGACCAACCTGTCTGCTCTCTATGATAGAATGTCTAGATTTGTGGACAAGGGAAGAGCTGGGATTGTCATTTACCTTGACTTAAGCAAGAGTTTTGACACTGTCTCCCTCTAGAGTCTTATAGCCCAATTAGGACATTATGGTCTGCATACGTGAACAATTAGATGAGTAAAAAAACCATGGATGGATGGAGTCAATCAGAGAGTAGCAGTTAATGGTCATTCTCCACCTGGAAAGAATAGACCACCTGGCAAAGAGTGCCTCAGGGAACTGCACTGGGACCTCTTCTGTTTAATAACTTCATCAATGATCACTCATTTCCTCCAGTGATGAGAGAGAGAGACGATGGACCTCAGCAAATTTGCAGATGACTAAATGAGGGACCAGCTGATATTGTAAATAGCAGGGTGAGCAGTGCTGACATTCAGAAGGACATAGACATGTTGGAAGAATTGGCCAGCAGGAACCTCATGAAATTCAGCAAGGATAAATGTAAAGTCCTTCACCAGAGAAGAAATAACATCTTGCAACAACAAAATATGCTGAGTCCTGACTGGCTGCAGAACATCTCTGACAACAAGGACCTGGGGTACCATGACAACAGCAAGCTGAGTACATGTCAGCAAGTTGCTCTCACAGCAAAGAAACCCAACAACATCCTGGGCTGAATCAACAGAAGCACAACCAGTAGATGAAAGCAAGTGATTATTCCCCTTCACTTGGAACATTTTAGACTGCATCTAGAACACCCTATCCAGTTTTTTGGCCTCCTGACTCAGGAGACATGAACAAACTGAAGAAAATCCAGCAGAGGGCCATGAGGACACTCAGGAGGCTGAAGCACTGGCTCTACAAGGAAAGACTGGGGAACAGGGCTTGTTCAGCCTGTAGAAAAGCCAGTTTCTGGATGACTGAAGAGCAGCTTTCCAATACTTGTGGAGAGGTCCTTAAGGAGACAGAGCCAGGATGCTTGCAGTGCTGTATGGCAGTAGGATTAGAAGAAACAGATGTCTGTCTCTGATTATATTAATTCCAGAATTCATGCTTCTGCAGGAAACATGAAAGGAATCAATCCTCAGGTTTTCTTGAATGGGTAAGAAACCTGTGCATGGCTTAACAATCAGCCATGCATTTCAAAATGTTCTACTCAAGGGATTCCTGACAGATTTTCCAAGGACTAAGAATTTTTAAAGTATCTTGGAAATGCTTTTTTTCTACCTTGTCCCCTTACCTAAGGTGCACAAAGTCTGTCTCTAGGTGAGGATAAGATTCATAGTTATTACATGTATATCACAGTGGTACAAACTAACAATTTTTAGCAAATTAATTGTTCCCCATAGTTACGTCATATTTCCTCTGTATGATATTTGCAAGAACATGTTTTAGGAATAATTCATTAACACACTTTCTCAGCAAAACTTTACCTAAATAGTCTCAATTCTTATAACTATTCCTGTTTTGGGAGGAAATAAACTCAGAGGTCTCCAGATTTATCATTAAAATTATCATTTTAACTTCCAAGTTTGGGTCCTTGCTTGCATGTTACACTGTTTACCAACTGCAAAAGGGCATTTCCTTTACTAGCCAGTAAGCTGAGAGAATTAGATACAGACTGTAACATTTAAGGAGAAAACAGAATCATTTCAAAGCTCAGATGATCTCTTTCTCTCCCACCTTGAGATTGGTAGGTTTATTTTCAGTTTGTGTGTTTAACTAGGGTCATGTATGCTAAGTCCAATCAACCACTTATCTGAGATCATGTCATTGTGGAATCAGCACCAGCAGAAGGAAAACACAAGTTCAGACATTAACAATAGTTATGTGGTAGCAAAAGCAGAGGCTAGGGAAAAACAGAGCTAGTGATTTTTACTTACCTTCTATAATTGCAACCAGACCAAGTAGGTGAAACAGATGTTTAAATAAGGGACAGTAATAAGCAGTATATCTCTTAGCACAGATAGCACAATACTGAAATAAAAGAGGGTTCTTTGATCAGATGTCTGAAATCCACTCTTCATTGTAGACAGGAAGTGCAAATGGGTCTGAAGTGGAACTGCACATTCACTCTCTTGCAGAGAACAGGGTTTTATCAAAGGCAAGCATCTCTTAAACAGATGTCCAAAACAGTGATAAGGATCTTTTTTTGTTTGCATAATAGTACTCTTTCCGTATGCTATATGCATATTATATCATAATTGGTAGCTGCCCCATAATTAATAGAAGTCCTTAATTATAAGGTTGCATCGATGCAGTACCAATAACTTAAACCATGGTGGGAAAAAACCTTACAGACCATTATAAAGCAAAAGTCTGTCTTTTTAAATATTTTGCTTTAAAAAAACCCCACCACAGCAGTTGGGGGGTGCTGGAGTTGATCTTCAAAGAAGATAAGGTTTTTTCAGTTATGACCCTTGGGTGTTTACAAGAAGCTGTGTTGTTCTACTCTTGGTTAGAATCTTGTAGCTAGTGTTGCCACATCTATACTAGTAAATCCATTGGACAAGAACTTATCTGGCACTGTATGTCTCATCTCTTTACAGTTAATTTCTCTTACTTTATCTTCAGTTGTAGATAGTCCCAGGCTCATAGTCATCCTCGAACTGAGACTGATATTTGTCTGGGAGATTTCTCTTTGTCACAAGACAAGACCATGCCAAGAACTGTGCTTATAGCTTAGCAGATGGGGGAAATTGTCCAAGATCATGCCTTGGCACTATTTTGTTTATCACTAAGAAGCAGTCAATGAGCTTAAGCACATGAAGGCACAATAAAAAAATTTAAAAAAAAAAAAAAAAAAAAAGGAACATACATACTTTTCTTAATTTTTCTCAAGAAAAAAGCATTAATAAACACTGTGGCCTACACTACCAGGAGAGGCCTGTGAACTTCTCATTGAACTTGTGGTTATGAGTGAAAGGGTCAAAGATCATATTAACTTATTTTGAACTGAGTTCTGTTGATATAATTTCAAATATTTGAGAAAAGTTCTTCTTAATCTGCTCTCATAATATAAATAAAATAATCCTATCCAGTTATCCACCCTTTTGTAGAGAACAATATCTAATTTCTCCCCTTGATATATCATTCTGATACTAAATTGTCTTTTCCCCTGTTATTATCATAGAATAGTTTGGGTTGAAGGGGACCTCAAACATCTCCTAGTTCCAACAGCCCTGCCATGGGCAGGGACAACTTCTCACTAGACCAATGTTACCTCTCCCTGATCTCTCATCTCTCTAATCAGTTATCAATGGATACTACGAAACTTGGTTCTCCTTAAATTGATTTCTCTCACAACTTCATTACACATATCTGACACTTTCCACAATTACAAACTTATTGTATGATAAAATTCCATCCCAGAAAAACAAAATATGTTTACAAAGTGTCAGACAGCATCTTTCTTAAGATACAAATATAAAATATGTTAAGACATTTCTAAGCAATCATTTTGTCACCTTCATGACAATAGCAGCAGAAATTCACTCCCTGTGAGATTTCACAAAATTTAAAAAATTTGCATTTTCAGTCAAGCTGTTGCACATCGTGCAAAGTAGAAGCTGTGGAAAAGGTACCTCTGGGAAGCTATTAGCTCACATGCTCCAAGATGCTTTGTCTAAAACATTATTCTTCTACATGCCTGAAGAGTCTAAAGAATTCTGGTCTATTGAGCTGATGCATGTGGAGCTTCTAAAAAAATAACATTCTTATGCCTTCACATGGAACAAATAAATACCTTTTGTCTGAAACTCCTCTTAGTTCAATCAGCTGCTGCCCCACAGTTTCACTGTAAATCTCCCATATTTACACTGGTAAAAGTGCAAAAGGGATTTATCTGGCTCTATAGAGCCAGGTTCTTCTCGGTTATATCCAATGATAGGACAAGGGGCAATGGGTGCAGCTGGAACATAAGGAGGGACTTTTTCACAGTGAGGGTGACAGACACTGGAACAGGCTGCCCAGGGAGGTTGTGGAGTCTCCTCTGGAGACATTCAAAACCCACCTGGACATGTTCTTGGGTAACTTGATCTAGGTGATCCTGCTCTGGCAGGGGGGTTGTGCTACATGATCTTTTGAAGCCCCTTCCAACCCTGAACATTCTGTGATTCTGTGACTGTATTTTCTTTTCTAGTCAATGTAATGTTGGACAGTAGATGTTGATGAAAACTTTAACCTGGCATACTTCAAAATATAATGTGTTATTTAATTGACAAAGTTTTATCTATACCTATAGAACATAATAATTGGTATGGAACCAAGTGCTAGATTAGAGTAACACCTTTAATTCAGAGAAGAGTCCAGCTACAAGGTTCAAACCAGCTGCACACCAGATTTATGCTCTTCAAATTGGAGTCCCAACCTGCTGCTTTCTCCTTTCCCTGTTTCCCACAGGAGCTGGCACTTGGATCAGTTGACTCCTCCAAACCCAGATGGACTTCATCAAATATCTCACCATAATCTGTCAGGCATTTCTAATCATATTAGTGATATCCCATCACATAACACTAGTAATTATATTATTAGACTTGGGTGGGTTTTTTTTCCCCAATCTGATAAAAAATTACCTCTGCATATTAATAACTTTTCTATCATGAGACTTTAATGAAGCAGAATATCAATGAGGAGATGGGGTGGAAAACTGTTAGTGATATAAAAGATGTTCACATTCTAGAATACACATGTCATTCTGCAGTATTAGAAAAGGTTTTCTTATAATGAGCAAAGGTCTCTCTTCTTTTTTCATTTCCCTTGATGTGGGACAATTGTAAAACTATTTACAATTCATATGGAGAATGATTAAATAGCTTTCATTTCCCACGTGTTGAGCAGCACTGCAAATCACAAAGGCATTCACTTGGTAAGGAGAAATTACAGTGATATTGTCTCATCCTCAGCATCATTTGTTACTTTAAAACACATAAGAAATTATGTTGAATTGTAGCAGAAACTATAGTTTTATCTAAAATAAACTTATTAAAAAAGACAGATTTTTTATTAACAAGTCAGAATCCAAATGATTAAACAGCTTTCTCCCTGAATACCAAATAGAAATCAATGTACATTATACAACATTGGCAGCTGAGATTGTAGAAGATCCAAGGATGGCATAACAACTGTGATTTACTGAAATTATTTCACCAGGGCAACAACCATAAGATGAAGTCTAGTTTGCCCACAGAATACATGCCCTTGCTCTTTTCAGTATGAATTCAGAAAATGTACTTGCATAAAGTATAAAAAGGTAGTAGTCTTGTTACAAATCCATAGTTGTCAAGCTATGAAGGTTTGTTTCTCCATCCTAAGAAGGTGCTCTAGAAAGACTTTTAAAACATCATGTATTGCTGCTTAATGGCAGACAATGTTAAGTTTCTTATTGCTGGTTGTGACAATTACAGCAACTGCAGATCACTGTGTTTATATAATATCCTTACAATACTCAAGGGAAAACATAAAAAAAATCTATATTCACCCAGTGACTCACCCATAGTGATGCACAACATGGCAGCTTCATGTAGATCTTCGTGGACAGATCATGAAGAGAATCTTCATCTACCCATCCAAATGATTAAAGGATTATTTCCATTTCACATTGCTATCAAAGAACCTGTAAGATAAAATGGCACACATGACAGCTAAAGGGTTTGAATGAAGTATACTTTTTGGTCTGTTATAGCTTTTTTCTTGTTGCAAAGATGACAAAATGAACACAGGAATTACATTTCCCAAAACAAAAATAGAAGGTTTTTAAATAGTTTTACACATTATCTTTGGCCTTTTTTTTTTTTTTTAATTTTTTTTTTATTTGCTGGATATAACCTGGTAGAACTGGGAAAAAAAAAAAGAAAAAAGAAAGAAAAAAAAAAGAAAAATAATGTGGAGCAGAGTGACTGAAATTCAAAGAGTAAACAACAAAATTTCAGAGATATGTCACAGAAATTAAAAGATTCTGGATAATATATACTAATCTTCATAAAATAGTTTATAATTAACAAATCAAGGAATTACTAGAAATCATATTGATTCTATTGCTTCAACTTTAGTGATATAATTTGAAATTACTGAGCATTATCTTTTAGCATACTACAACAGACTATATCATACAGAGAAAACATTGCTTTTCTGGGTGACTTGCAGAAAAGATTAAAGTACATCATACAGCTAACATACCTTCTGCAGGGCAGTACCTGTGAGCCTAACAGAAGTAAATCTAGAGAAGCTCTAGATAAAATAATTGAACTGTTGTTGACAATCTGTTAGGAGATATTATGGCTGTAGATAGACACAAAGACAAGTTCCATCCTGATTTATGGTATGTAAAATTGTACCAGCTACAATGGAGAACACTCACTATAAGTCAATGCAGTTTAGAGGAGATGCAAAGCAGAACAAATGATTACTGGGTCTAAGTGATAGATTTTATTGAGGTAAAAATGCAAATCCAGAGAGAGTGCAAACACTCAGGAAAACACATTTAAGCTGCAATTATTTATAGTGCACAAACATAAAAAGTTTACTAGGCATTTCACTCTTAACTCTTTTAAAACAACATATTCACCATCTGAAGTCAGGTGAATGCTTCCAGGCGATGTCTGTGCTGGATTAGAGAAATAGGTGAGGGATTACATCTAAACTGCACACTCTGAAAAGGCCTTGGTAAGTGGCTGAACATTTTTTGGGACAGTGCTACTTGGTTTAAGCCATGTCTGCTAGGAAACACACTTTAATGGATGCTTTTGGACAGTTCCCTTAGCAGTGTGGATGACACTTTAAGCTCAGTTTGTGCTATGTCTGTACCAGTCTCTATCACACCCTGTAGTCTGTCAGAAGTGGGGAAAGTAAACTTGATTTTAAACCAGAGATGTGTTTCAGGCAGCAGGTACACATTACAGCTTTACTTGCATCTAGGATCTAGCTTTTTTCATCAAAGGTTTAGTGGGGTCCTTCTGGTGTATTAGAGCTTTATGACACCCTTTCAGACTTTTAGATAAATTACAGCACAGATACAATACAATTTTATAAGTGGGCACATCAGGTCTTATCCTGCCATGGCAGCCCACAGTAATTCTCAGTGATGGCCATGGAAATAACTTGCAGTGGGAAAAAATTGTTATGTCAAATGATAGCAGAATTCTTAGCAACTTGGCATGTTCTCTCTAATTGTCCAAAGCTATCATAATTTATTTTACTGACATGCATAGTCAAATAACTTCAAAAGGTAAATTACAGACATAATTAATGCTTCTTTTGTTTCAGTTTATTAATGTGCAGATAATAAAAACTTGTTCTATATTTTTCATAGTTACATCAACTCTACGTGGAGACTATGTCCAAAACATGGAGAAAGTTAATAATAAACATGAAAAAGTCTGATAGACTAATGAAAGTTTCAAAGAAAAATGTGGAGCCTTGAAGAAACAGAATTATCTGGTGATAAAGTTTGGTTTGCACTATATACGTTACCTTTGCTCTATGAATACATATGAAAAGCAATCAGAGGAAAGGCCAAACATCTGACTCATTCCTAGAAGAATATGTACCTCACTACTTCATTTGATATTTGACTAGATAGAACTGTCACCAGCTAGAATCTCTCCCGTGGAAGACAATGACTCGTGGAGGTATCATTCACATTATTAGATGAATATTATTTTAAGGTTTGGAATAGTGAAGGATTCATACTCTTAAAACTTTGCCAGAGAACTCTTTTTTGCAGTTGCAGCAACAATGTAACTGTTTAGACCAAAATACTTGCACTACATAATTCTGGTGGGTTTATATATAGCTACATATATATAGGATTATGTATATATCCTCCCTCCCATTTAATGTGGTGGAAATTGTGTTTACTTTCCCCTCTTCTAAGGTTTCGTATCAGCTGAAATGAGAGACAACAATGGAGGCTTGGATGACTAAAGAAATACACTGATATGAAGGAGACATTCAGGTGAATCCAGGTATCTGTTCTGTTTTCTAAAAGCAAAAAAATTAAAGAAAAAAATTTTCCCATGCTTCTCTCCTGGCACATGTGGGCACAGTTTTGGTTTGGGTTTTTTTTATATGTTTTAATTACGGTAAAACACATCCTGGAGATGTAGTTATGGACAGGACCAGACAGAAAGACCAAGTCTGTAACTAACTGTCAAGAGTAAGCATGTCTTACTGATGAACCATCTTCAGAATTTGTGCTGTTTCTATTTGGGATTTATAAAAAGAACAGAGACATCTCAGTAAGAGGTAATTAAGAACAAACCTTCTAGCAAGACAAATAAGGGCAAGAAAGAAAACAATGCTGTCCAGCTCTTCACATAGCTTAGTGTTTGTTCATTAAATATTGTTCCCTTTTTGTTTGTTCAGTCAGAAAAAAAACATTATTGATGTACTTACGTCAGATAAAAAGGTGTAACAAATATATGGTAATCTTAAAGGATCTTGCAACCTATAGGAATGAAAACAATTGCTATTCATGGCCATAACATTTGCTTTTTTCCTTGGATCAAAATAAGATTCAAGGGTTATGCACAATGACTTTTTCATTGTTGCATTGATCATTTAATACTAATACTTCTCCTGAAAATTGGGCCATTTTTCAGACATTGTAGATTAATCTTCCAGCTCCACAATTAAAGACCTCATGCTGATGAATGAGGTAGTAAATGCTGATTTACATTCAGCAGTTATGTGACTCAAAGATATGATATACAATATCTTTGCCTCCTTAGCTGAAACAGCAGGCAGTCTCTGAAATACATTTTCTGCCAGGTTTCTTTGTTATCCTTCTCATTGAAATACCTGTAATGTTTCAGATAGCAGGAAATTTGCTAATACTAGAAATAGTTTAGCTCTTCATTACCTGCAAGAAAAGCAAAAGAAATGCTTTTTGATGACATCAAACTGATGGTTTTGAAGATAGATTATTTATTTTACTCAGAGGACTGTTACATCAGAGGCAGAACCTGGACCAGTTTTCTTTCCTGCTACAGCAAATCAGCCTTGGCCAGAAACAGCTATTCTGAAAAGGATGGAACATATTCATCTTCAGCTCTATTCAGTTCTGGATCTCACTATAGAAACTGCCAACAAACGCATTAATTGGAGTCTAATTCTGCAAATGCTGCTGCCATTGGAACAGAGGATTTAGAACATGACAAGTGTCGATCATTTGAAACAAAGTCGTGGAAATGTTCCAAGAACAGGCACACAAGATATGATAATGAGCGTATAAGGGTTTTCAGATTTCAGCTGTGACTTCTCCTTTTAGGGTAAGTCTCTTTACCATTTAGACTGAGATCTGCTGCTCTTTGAAAATCATCTGGCAGCTTCCAGGCTTGAATCAGAGTAGGTGGAGAATAGAAAAAAGAAGGATGAAGAGGAAACTCCTACATCCTTTAGATCATACTGGGGATTTACCCAAGCCTAGCTGTGAAGAGAGATAGGAATATGAGGCAGATGCCAGAACAAACTGCTGTTAGGGATTTTTTCCTTTTTTCCTCATCTGGGACCAAGACCTTCCAGTTCTAAACCTGTTTGATTAGAAGAAGGAAACTCTTGCCAAGCTTTGCTGATCCTGGAAAAACAGGAAGCAGAATTGGGGATAAAGGTGCAAGTCAATTTTTTACAACCAGCTATGCTTTTAACAGCTGGTTCAAACAAAGGCTCTGCAAATGCTTATACTGAGGAGAAAACTGCAAACCAAACCAGATGTCTGCTAATCTGAGCAACCCGATCTAGCTGAAGATTTCCCTGATCACTACAGATGGGTTGGACTCATTGGCCTTTAAAGGTCCCTTTCAACCTAATCCATTCTATGGTTATACAAATCTAGTGCATTAATTACTTTAAAATATGTGGTGTGTTTTTTAGCTCCATAGAATTTATACTATGACCTCTCACATACTTTCTATGTCAGATATTCAGCATTTATTTTTTGATAGCTATGTTATGTGATGCATCATCCAAGCCTACGGCCTTTATAAACTCCCAGATTAAATAAATGGCCATTCTTGAAAATATGAAAGAGTTAAAAATATGTTTATGGTTTATTAATTATGAATGGTAGAACACGTGGAAGCTCAAAGAGTTACAAGCATTTCTAATTAATTCCTCAGAGTTATAAAATGGCCATAAGTAAAAGAAGAACTCCTAGTGAATGAACAGTAGGCTTTCACTTGGGAAAAAAAAAATACAGTTGAAACTGACATATCACTCAGTGAAGTCAGAAACATGCTAAGTTAACACTGTATTTCCTGCTACAGGGAGGAAACACTGCCAAAGCAGTACACCTTCCCTTCTGCTTCACCAAAAAATTGAAGGAAATAGGGTTAGACATTATGATACCAATGTCCTATGCAGCTGATTAAAGCTGTTCTTCACTAAGGTTTAAGATCCTGTTGAATATCTCATCACTTGTCGGTAGTTAATATACAAAAGGTGCACTTTGACATAATTTTAGAAAGGATAAATGAAACTGCCATATATGGTTTTGGTGTTTAAGTATGACGATATTACTCTAAAAATATTTTAAAGATCTGAAGGTCACTTGCTGACCCTTCAGGTCTAAGAATATGTTGCAGTTGGCCTCTGTCTCTTGACAATAAACTGATCAAGACTGTTGCAATCACAGAATCACAGGATCTGCCAATGCTGCTGAAGTTACAGATTTATCACAGGATTTTCCTTATCATTCCTGGGTTTTAGAGATTTATAACTCCATTAATCATCCTTTAATATTAATGCAGTAAATTTGCCATCATGTACGATGGGATTTAATTAGTAGATATTTTTTTCATTTGTGGAGGGGACAAGTCAGGTTATTTTTAATTTTCAGGAAACTACTGCTTTTAGATTATAGGTCAACACAAACTTTTGCAGATGTTTAACAGTCAGGATTGTCCATCATGCTGCTCTTTTATGTAAAAGGGATGAAAAAGAAAGTTGCAGTTATTTTAGTTCTTCACAGTCATGTGTACCTGCTAGAAAGCACTGACAAGCAAATAGATTTCCAACATAATTATTCCTCAAGAAATTCAGAGTTTATGTAAAGCTATTGATGCTTAAAAGGGCCCTGGATTCAAGGTTTTGAAAAACAACCACTGTTCCCACTAAGATTATTAAGAGATTGGCATTTGGTACTTTAGAAAGCACGAACTTTAGTGTGGGGCTTTTGTGATGTACAAGAGCTATGGGGTTTTTTGAACAGTGATGCTGTACTGGTTATATTTGATTCTTGTAGGGGTGAATTTTGTTGTCAGTATTTAGTAATTAGATCCTTACTGCTAGTATGCATATCAAAATATATTACAGATCAATGCACGGGGATGAATTTCACTCCCTACACATGATGAATCCTAACTACATTCTCCCATGAGTGTTAGATCTCCCCATAGGAGAGCTGGGATCACTCATTCAGATTGGAGAAAGGAGCACTTTTCTGAATGGGCTGCATAGCAACAAAATCCTTATAGAACCAGTCAATAATGCTGCCACATACCAGCCTAATGAAACACAAGTTTGTGTAAACAAGAACATATTTTAGATAATATGTTATATTCAGTTGTAAGGAACACGGGTCATGAAGTTATTCTTTGCTTTGCATCTTCAAAGTAATTCAGAAACAAACTAATTAACCCTCTAAGCAATTAATACTAATTATTTAGTAGATAATTATGGCAGTCTATTGCTTTAAACTAATTAGTTGTAAATGTTTTTCATGATATACCATAATGTTTTATATGCAACTGTTATGGTCTGCTAGGTTATAATGTGTATCTTATGATGTTTATTCCAAAATGATCCACTGTGCATTTATATGGCAGGTTACAACTTTTAACAGGTGATTGGAGGAAAGCACACACAGCTAAAGAACCAGGCTCACACCCCAACTCATGTGCTGGGATGATGACTTATCCAGAGCAAGGAGTAAAGTATTTAGTCCTCCTTACATCACACGTGGAAACGGCAAGGACTTAAAAATGAGGGTTTTGAGCTTAGTGAGATGAGGCACACTCACGGCACAGCTCAGCTCAGCAGCAGTGCAATGGTGACCAGAAAATTACAACCGCATGCGCTGTTTACAACCACTGTGTATGGCATAAATCGGCTTCAGGAGGTTAAGACATATATTAATGTGAGCTTGCTTTCTTAAATTCAGGAAGGGCAACTGACTTGTGTTAGTCCATAAGCAAAGAAAGAGAGACTCACAAGCCAGTTATGTCACTCAGACAGTCACGTCTGAGACTGAGAAGAAACCAGAACATCCTATGCTGCAAGAGGGTGGTCATTCTCTTGGGTGACTGGAGATACAGGCTACGATCCACTTTGGCAAAGGTGAATCTAAGTGGGTCTCCAACATGCAGCAGGAATGCTCCTATCCCCGTGCCTTCCAGGCATGCTTTTGGCAGCGCTTTTCCAACAGCTTCCATCAAATGTTTTCTATGGCTGCGGTAGGTACTGAAATGCCTGGTTTGTAAAACCCAACAAGGCTTAGGGATAAGGAAAGCAGCGAGCTGCTCAGGACTGCCAGGACTGAAGAACGCCCAAGCTCATGTGGGAGACACTGGCATCTGTTTGCCTTTGAATATTGCTCCGACAGCAAACAGCTTAGCAGCATTTGAACGGCAGTGGTACTTCAACAGCACTACAAAGCGAAGTTTTAACTTTAAAATATGTTTCAAGTAAGAAAAGCACTGTGTCAAAAATTACTTCATAGAGCTTTGTGTTTTGTTCTTCCCCCAGGGACTCCATAGCTTGCAAAACAGATGATTTTTCTAAATGTCATCTCTAGCATACAGAATCCCCAAGATCTGAAAGTCAGCCTGTCCTCACTGTACTTCTTGCACTAGTACAAATAGTAATTTTGCAGTCCAAATCTGAAGTAGCAATTTTTGACAGAACAAATTCAGCTCAGCTCTCTACACAATCACTGATTTAGTACAAACTATAACAGAAAGTTGGATTCTCACTGCAAAATAAACGTAAGAAGTCACAGACCATCAGGCTACATTTTTTTTTTCTTTTAATATACACACATTTTGAACACTTCGAACACAGACTTTCACCATTTAACTTAGTCCAACATAAAAGAACTGGCATGAAAATAAATTAATGTGAGGCTGAAGACAGAACTGTTGCTTACTATATTTATGTTTATGCACGAGTACAAAGGGTATTGATTCATGGAGTTCACAGTTAGGTATTGCAATACTTCTCTTTCACACATTTACAGCCTTTTAAGTCTAGACAAACCCATTTTAGCTATGTACTCCAGCTACCTGTTTAACACTAGATGATTTTCATGCACTAATTCCAGCTTCACAGTTCAACATTTTGAACAAGGTATTTTCTTTAAGAAATACAACCTGTCTTGATTTTACTATTTCCTAGTGATAAAAAAATACAGAACTCTCTGTAAACTGATACTATTTTTAATTATCTTCACCATTTAAAAGACACAGAATAACATTCTCCAAATTCTCTTAAATTTTAGCCTTTTGTTTTTCCTGGACTTATCTGCCTGACTAAAAAGCATTTTCTTACCGAATGTTGTGTTCAAATTATACTACTGTCTTTTAAGTCTTTATAAATAGAGTCCTTTATTAGTCCATCCATTATTTCACCACATTGTGAGATGTTAGCATTTAAGTTAAAGAAAACTGGCATGATACCATCTTGATTCTAATCTTTGAAATGTCATTTTCTCAGTATGTATAGAAAAATCAATATTAAGGATCCAGAAAGCTCTTTTGCTAGCTGTTCTAAAACTCACTTGATAAAGGTTAGGTTTTAAGATGTTTAATTTATGTAGTTATTCTTGAAAGAGAAACTGTCAGCACTGTTTAAAAATATTAATATATACCAATATATGTATAGTAATACATATCATCTGTAGCCTTATTTAGGATTCGTACCATGGAGATTAGTTGGACTTTACAGCCACAGCTCCAGCACAAGCTGAGTATAGATGTTCAAATTGCACATAGATATTGCCCAGAAACATCATTTTGGGGGGATTTTGTCTTATTTTATTGTTTTTCAAAAATGTCCTATATAATTCTTTTTAACATTTATCAGCAGGTCTGTGATACTGTACATTGCCAGGAGCTTTATCAGTGGACTTTGGGAGAGGAACATTTTCAGATAAAAGTCTAGATTGCTCTAGTAGCTTTTATGAGTAACTTACAGTTCTAGTCATGTGATAAAACTAAACCAGAGGTAAGAAATACCATCAGGTGTCTTTCAGTAATTACTCACTTAAGCTCACAAATGAGGGAGACTTAGCTGTCCTGAGTACCCTTTGGCAATCTGGATGTTATCTTTTATCTTTGCCTACCTACTTTACAACACAGTTCAATTAACTTAGTTTAAATGAAGTGTAAAGTCCAATTTGAATGCAGTTTCGGTGGGCTTTTGTAACCACTCAGTCAAAAATGTGAACCTTACTTATCCTCTAGGTAAAGCCTACTGTTATGTTGACTGTGTTGGCCTGAATATTTAGTTCTCCAATGAGCTGCTGCACCCTGAGGAGAAATTTGCATTCAAAGTATATCTGAAATTCCAGAGCAATGCTTCTAAGTATCCTTCTGGACTTTTTCAGATAATCTCCTCATTAGAAGAGTGTAGAGAGTAGCCTGTGCATTTTAAATTTCTCTACTGAAAAATACATTATAAAGAAATTTGGCTTTCCTCCAGATCATGACTGATATTTGAACAAAGTGGTCATTAGCGTGCTAAACAGGTAACAAAGCTTATAAGTGAAGAATTTTATTTTAAATGAAAAAAGAAAATAAAATTTTCCCATATAAGAAGACTTTGAGTGTGAATTATGCAGTTCATATTTTTGAGAAAAATAATCTACTGAATTTAATGCTGATGAATCCAGTTGGAAGATGCACATTTTTGACAATATTCATATATATATATATATATATATACAAAAAAAACCCCACCCAAACTCGTTGTATTTTATGCAGAACATTGTGTTTTCACACATGATTTATTCTTGGTATTTTAAGGTTTCTCTTTGATTAGTTCACTTCTGTTGGATAGTCAGAGAGCAGTGGGAAGCCAAAAGAACATTTTCTCATCTAGCAGGAAAATTGAAACTGCCTTTTCAAAACAATCCTCTTTATAATAAACCACATTTTATCTGTCACAAAAAGATTAAAGCAATTGTGTTAATTCTGCGTAATATATGGGAGAGTTTTTCAGGAAGAAATTTCTTCAGGAACAGTAAAATTTTGTCCTTGATTTTAAATCCCACACTATTTCTATCAAATAAACTTTTTCTTTCCCTTGACAGTTCTAAAAGTAGTTTCTTCTTCTTCCATGCACACATTCTATAATCCTGCTTCATCCTCTTGTGTGTCAAATGCTGAAGCCTCCTGCCTTTGCTACTTACTTTCCTTATTTAGTTCTAATTGCAGCTCTTCCATTCCCATCAAATCATCCTTTCACCTTGACTTGTCTGAGTATCTTCAAGGCTTTCTGACACTTCAGATACATCAGTATCAAGCCCCTCATATTTATCTAAAAAGTTATATGTAGACCTTGTGACTTAAATATTTTAGCTTTCATGTCTCACTGCCATCCTCCATATTCTGCAATTCCATAGCTCTTTCTTCCCTTTTCTGCCATTCTTGTTACTAGTCTCCTAACACCTGAACTATCAACCTTTATCTAGAAAAAAAAAAAAAAAGTACTTTATTCTTCCAAGGTCCTCATCAAATGCACTTTTTTTAAACTCTAGCACAGAAACTCCCTTAATAGATAGTGAGAAAATCTATCCCTGTAACTCACCATAAAAGACATAAAACAAACTTCATAATCTCTTTTCACTGGAAAGACGGTCTCCTTTTAAGACTCATATTCTCTTTTTTCCATGATCTGTTCCCACCATGTTCTACTGCCATTCTCTATGCAATAAGTTCATAAATATGAGCCTAATATTCTTAAATATATGAGGTAAAACCACTTTTTTTACTACCTTAAAATTTCTCATTAAAATTAAGGGGGGTGGGGGGGAAGACTGAACAAAAGACTAGCAATTGATCAGGATTATTTCAAGTTCCAATATTCAAGCTCCTATAATATTGAGAGATTAGAGCTCTTCAAAATAAGCAAAAATAATTTCAGAATAGAAAGTACAGAGAAACTAAATACAAGGTTTTTGTCCCATTACCTATAATAAAAGATTCACTTTTATCTTACAAAGAGGAAGAATACCCAAAATGCAAGCTGAATTTTGAAAAAAAAAAAAATACTAACAATATCAACAGCAATGCTTTGTTTACATTTCACAAATGAAACTTGCATTCTTTTTATTCCAAGGGAAAGTTGCAATTCTTTAGAAACCTGAAAAGGATTTATTTTGACAGTGCAACAAAAAGAATGCTGACAACAAATTGTAACCGCTCAATATAGCTGCTGGTTTATAATATATGTTAGTCACAACCACCTTACATCCAAATCCATGGATACCTCAGATTAGCTTTCAATTAAAAAAGAAGGAAAAAAATCCCCCAAAATCTTGAATTGTTTTCATTATGAAAGCTTCTACTTCCCATCCCTTCCCATCACCTTAAAATGTGAAGGAAAGGTCTTGTAGGTGCAGGCTGTAAACACATGGATTATATGTGTCTTTACCTGCAACAATGGATTTCTATGGTAACTCAATAATTGTGGTACAGATAGCCCACATTTCCAATATTCTGTAGTGTAGATTCTTCTGTGTAGTGGAAACACTGAATATTATAATTTGTAAAAAATCAATTGGAGAATTAACTTTCAAGACTGTAATTAGATGGTTTCCTTACACACAGAGAGCTTTCTTCCCTAATCTAAACTGCCTTAATCAATCTGCTCCTTACAGTCTTTCAAAATCACACTTATCAAAACTCTGCCTCACTTCGAAAGACTAGGCCAGTAAAACACAATGTATTTTTGTAAACTTGGCTCTATAGTGGCTGCTTTTCACCCTCTTTTTCGCCTGTGCAGAAATGCATTGCAAATCCCTGTCTCTCTTTGCCACCTAGCGGGAAGCCTGAGTTTACAATTGTCTTTCAGCAGTTTCCTTCACAAATATGATCGTGGCATCCGACATCGACATCAAACTGGAAAAGGATCTGTGGTGGAAGTGTGGCCAATGTATGAAATATGGCCATGGTCTAAATAACAGGGAAAGACACATAAAAAAGGCGTGGAGGTATAGTGTTGCTGCTCCAAGGGTAAATGGAGCTTTTAAAATAAATCTCAGCATTTTTCAAACCCTTCCATAGTACATAGCATCAAAGTGTGATTTATTTCTGAAGCAGAAAGCTAATTCCACCATAAGTATGTTTGTCTGTAGTTTCCCATGTTCTGAATTTGTTGGAATATTGATAAGTCTGTCATACCTCCAGTTTATATTTTCATGCAAAAGTTGATATGAATAAAGGTGAGAAAAAAATATTAGAATTTGATCAAAATTTCTCGGACTTATCTGGGCAGTTATGATGCTTGCTGATCTATACATTTAAAGAAAAAAAAGAAACAAAAAAACCCAAAAAAAGAAAAAAATCCACACATAGGAAAAAAACCCCTCATTTATTACTTTCCATGCATCTGTTAAAGTCTTTTTCAACTGTTCTAAACCAAACTAGGACACTATTAGAAGAGACTGACTTTGGGGATTTAAAAAAAAATATTATTTGCAATTACTTCTTGAATCTGTAGTATATGAATAAACAGCAAATTTAAATATTTACAGAAAATCTACAGTATACGTAATTAATACCACTCATTTGCAAGCACCTACTGCCAAGTGATAAGTACTTAAGAGAGCCCAAATTAAATGTTTTATATGTCTTTACTCTCTACTATTCAGAATAAATGTTAGAACCTTAGCTATTTGATACCAGATTTCTTAAATCAAGTCAACAGAGCTTGGCATATTCTGTAAGATGTACTCAAATGTGCTATGCTATTGCTTGTACGTAACAGGTAAACAGGATAACACAGCTCTCTCATCTGCTAGCTAACTTGAAGCATCATGACATTTTTCAAGCTGTTGCACAGGCAGAAGATTACCCCTCATGTTCTCCTTCCACAGAACTTATTTATTTAAATATAAATATATTCTTCAAATTTCCATTTTGAATTAATGTCCTTCTGATGCTGCAGTTCCTCCAGAAGAGGAAATCAAGCAGTTATTCTTAATACTTAGAATTTGATAGAGATGAAAATGGTGACTCATTACTGACTTTGTCAGTTCTCAGGTTTGGTACTTTTCCAGTATTCCAGTGAAGTTAAAGGCAAGGGAAATCAAAGAAAGTCCTTAATCATGTTCCAAAATATCACAGTTATTCTCAGCTTGGCATTCATTGAAATAATGGAAGACGCAACAAGAAAGAGGAAATGGGTCAAGGAAGCCCCACATTTGAATTGGCTAAGCACTGCTTTGGTGAAAAACCAAAAAATTAATTTGATTCATCTTTCATTTCCCCATTGTCAATTCAAGCCCATTACACAAGGCTAAGTGACTCTGAAAAAAAAAAAAAGGAAAAGAAAACAAACAAGAAAAGGCCTAATACCTTTCAGTGTTTCTGCTGAGCTCACGAAATATCTGTATTCTGCTGAATGGTACTAATTTTTGGAGACTTTCCATACACTGAATACTATTTCAAAAGCACTTTGACATTTGTATGAATTTCTCCTTCCCCAGCTTGTTTCCCTTCCTCAGGCAGATCTCCAGACTTAGATTAGAAATGCCATACAGTATCATAAGCAAATAGTTTTCTTGATCTCTGCAATATTGGCCTGTATCATTACTATGAGTTGTGGCACCTTCCAGTTTACACAGAGCATATTCAAGAGGAGACAAGGGAAGTATATTGTTATTGTGATTTACAGTGCACTCTTCCAAATTATATCAGCTTGGCCTGACAGCTAAACAGGATGCATACTGGGAGAAGGGATGGACTGGCATAACACGGCTAGGTAGGGCAAAATAGACTGAGACTACATGTGCACACTAAAGGCTCCTGCTATTGCCAGCAATGTAAATGTAAATTAGTGGTATTATGAAACTCCCAATAATTCATCTTCCTTCTTCCTTTTTTTGATGTTTCCCCTGTCAAGAAAACTCAGTTTTTCTAAAAAGATCTCACTAAATCATGTATCTATTATCAATCACAATTTCCATCTTACTTTTTAAAACTTTTTTTTAAAATGGCACTTTCTACAACACACACAAAACTTAGTATGCAGCCCCTGGTGAAGAGGTTCCAGATTCTTAGGATGATGTGGCAGTACCTGCAGTTAGGCTAGGAGGAAGTACTCCACGGTTCCTTACAACTGTTGTGCAGCAGGCTAACCCTCAAAAGCTTCCTTGCTTAAGCACAGCATACTATTACATCTCCAATGGAAATTAAAATGTTAGTCTCAGCTTAATTTGTAATCTCTCTCACCTTTGTTTCTATACTAGGCTTCCTGGATTGTGCCAACAGATGAATAATGCAATTAGGAGTAAAAGATAATTCTGTATGGAAGTAACATGAGTTATATACCTTACAAAAATTTCCCCAATACACAGCTAACACTATAAATAAACAGAGTTCCTATACTAAATCATAAAGCACCATTTTCTTATGTTGGTTAATCGGGAGAGCCTGAGTGCATAATAATGCAAGTACAATTCAGCACAGGTCAGACAGAAGCTTTATTAACTATGATCACAATGTGAGAACAGTCACACTGTATCTCCCCCTCTGCTCCCCTGTTCTCTCCCAGGTGACTGCAGAGATCCAATCTCTTCAGACAAGGAAAAATAATCATGGCAGTGTTAACAAAGCCAGGTATCCAGTCCTGTGAGGAACTAGCTCCTTGAGTAGCTTGCTAACTTTCAAGGACTCAAACATGGCAATATGGAGAGATGGTTCCTGATGGAGCCTGCAGAGTGGAGCTGGAAACAGTCACAGACTGTTAGCTTTTAGTCAGAATGTTCTTTTAATAAAGATCACTTATTAGCTGGATCACTCAATCTTAAATATGAATGATTTTACCATTATGCTTATAAAGTCTCCACTTACATTTTCCTTTCTATCCATACTGACCACTACACTTGAAGGTAACATTATCAACTGCAACTGTCAGCCATCAGAAGGAAGGGGCAGGCATGGGGGGGCAATTTTGATAATGAGTCTAATAGAAAGAGGAACAGTCAATGCAAGGCAGGAGGGCAATAAAATATGGATTGGTTTAAACTGGCTTTAAGCACGGGCAGACTGATCATTTCTGCATGAGAAGTGGAAGGCAATGAGCCTGTGTGAGGAAAAAAAGACAAAGGAAAAGAAACAAAACAAAACCCAAAAAAAACCCCAAACAAACACACAAAAACCAGACAAGAATTTTATTCTTAAAGGACATATGTTGCAAATGTTTGAGGAGCAGCAGTATCTAGCATGGTGGTGGGTAAAACTAAATACTCTTGGCACTGTGCTTGAGACTGCTAAAAAAAGGAAATTGGAAGAATGAAAGACCAAATCTCTGCAAATACTGGAATAAATTCAACTCTGGTGTAAGTGAAGCTTCCACACAGAATAGTTTTCTGGTACAATATGACATACTTTGGTTAAATATAGACCAACAAGACCTAGGCCAAACTCAGAACATATGAGACTCTGTAAGGTCACAAAGTGTCTATATGCTATTTTCTCCAGTTTACTCATGATTCATGAACATTTCATGAGAAATTCTTGGCCTAGATTGATAATTCACAGATCACACAACTTATGCATAGGTTTCCATTCTCTGAGCAGAACATAATTTTTAGAATACTTAGAGAAATCTTTTGATTTACTCTGTGTCATTCCAAAATTGTTTCCATGACTATTGATACCACTGGGCTTGCTCGCTATAATAAAAGCAATTAAAACAACAGCAAAAACAAGAGGACAGTCTTTTTGGTTCTCACATAGAGACCTTTTCTCTTCCCTATCATAAATTCTGCAAGGTATGAAGAAGGAATAGGTGGTTTAAGAAAGTACGAGGTTTATCCTTTCTTTCATGTTCTTCTCCAGCACTTGAGAAAACTCCATTGCCATGTAGGTTGGTTTTTTGTTTTGTTTGTGGTTTTTTTTGTTGTTTTTGTTTTGCTTTGTTTGTTTGGGGTTTTTTTATGTTGGAAGTGACATTCTAGGTCTAAGTCAGACACTCTCCATCTGATTCATCTGCCCTACATCTACTGACATGATTTCTCCTTGGTTGCAGCTAGATGTCCATAAGCGTCGAAAGGTTACAAGTGTTAGAAGCACAAAACAGGCTTCTGTTGCTTCTTTCATCACTACTGGGTAGCAATTTGGGCCATACTCTTTAAAATATTCAGCTTCAGTTTCTCTTTTGGCTTCTGAGAGGTGTCAGGAAGAAAAGGGAAAATGGATTTATAATAACCAGCAAGGCAGCAGAACTGCCACGGATAAAACAAACACACTTCTTTATTTCTGAGGTACTATCTCTATACAGTATCAGAGAGCCACCATAAATAAAGGTAACATTAGAGCTTCCCAAAAGGATCACTGCATTTTACCAACTTCAATATTTTATATCTTATCTTTGTGTTCATATTTCCTTTCACTGATATGAGCACATTGCCAAAAGTAATTAGATTTTTATCTACCACTAGCTCCATATAATGCTCCTATTTAATTTAATGGAGGCTATGGTCATTAAAGATATACAGAACTCTCTTATCCTTCTTCTGAATTTTCCTTAGTTTGATGTCTTGTTAATATCTGAGCACAAAGACTTTAAACTGAGAAGAAAATGTAAAAAATAATTAATTAAAAGTTCTCATTGCTGATTGTTTCCAGGCCTTGTAATTTTGTTTAATTTCATTCTGCTTTAGGTAGAAAGATCCTGTTCTGGACTATTTGTGAATATTGCTATAAAGTAACATCAAAGAAACAGTTTAGATTTTCTTTTGATATAAGATTTCCTACACTTTAAGTAATAAAAATATTACACATTGGCACAATGCATCATACTTTGGAGCACTCTGAGTGTCTCACAGCAATAAAAGGTATTATATATTTTCTCATGAGGAATGGCATGCACGAAGTTGATAATGTAATAGCATTTACTGAGCCCAGAAATAAATCCCAATACATAACCTCTCAAGTCCAAGTAGTATCCTTTTCATGTGTCCCTATACTGAATAATATGATACTATCATTTCAATAATTAATATATACGAAAGACAAACCCTTTTTAAGACATCTTCCCTATTATTTACATAGAGATTAGAGAAGTCAAAAATTCAAAAACATGAGACTGATAAAATCAGGATCAATGGCTATGCTCTGTGATTCTCTATAATTTTTAATATAAGGCAAACAATATATTTTTAAAAAAGTTTTACACAACAAATACAATATGACAATTCCTATTAGGAACTGTGGACACTGGGAATGTTCCTCTGAAATACTGTGGATAGTATACTTAGCCATTTTGATTTTTTCAGAGATAACAAATTGAAATACATTGTAATAAAAACCCCCTCAATTTAACCTTCAATACAGTAATTATAACTTTGACTATAACTTTTACCTAGCTGAAAAATATTTTAATTCTGCCACTTCTACACACAATGTTTTTTAATTGATCAAAAATAATTAAATATTGTCAAGAGAATTAATGCTTACAGGTAACTCATCTCTGTGGGTAAATTAGCACTGCAGACTTTCAGCTGACAAGACTTTTTCGTATCTGATCTGTATTTTGGGCACACGTTTAATCCAAACTGCTTTTTATACATGAGTAGTATTCTGTTCACCTCAACAAACCACACTAGAGATTTAAAGAGTTACCCATTCAGCATATTTCACGTTGTCCCTGTTAGACTCATTTTTTACCTCTAGACAACTTTATCTAAAATTAACACAAGGGTATTCTGTAATTCAGCCACATTTTATCAGATTATTTAAGTAATGAAAAGTTTTTCACTGCTATTTCTCAGTCTTAACCTAATTTACATGTACTGTAATGAACAAGGTAGTTTTCTCAGTAACTTTGTTTCATTGTTAACATTAACTGTATTTTCACTCATTACCAAATACAGTTCCCTAAATTCTCTTTTCTATCCCCTTGCAGCTTCCTTATTTCCCCCCATTTTCATTCCTTATGTTGTTATTACTTAGTATGCCCTTTTTTCCCCCCAGCCTTATGGTAATTCGGAGCCACAATTCAGTTTTATACATCTGCCATGACTGTGCAAATTGCATCTATACAGGAAAATTGAGATCTGATATTTGTTTATATGTTCTTGAATGGAATTACTTGCAAATTCTAGTCGAGAGGTTCACGGTCTTCTCTTTTTTTTCAATATACATACAGCACCACATTTGTGTTCATTGATTAGTTGGTACAGTACATACACATACCATAAATATCTATTCAAAATAACCCTGGGGTAGCCATAATCTTTGTCTGATTAAGAAGGCTGAAGGTTTACTTTGAGGTGAAAGATGCATTAAACTAGATTTATCACTCATTTAAACTATGGTAATCTGGTAAATGTGTGATGCAATCATTTGTTCCTATCAATAAAAAATACAGAATTCTACTCACATGATTTGTGAAGATGGAATGATGGTGCTTAAAGCTACAGTATTTTGCTCAACCAAATTCTTTTTTGTAGGAAGCATTTTTGTCTCATAGTGTTTAGACTCATGTCTTCAAAATGCACCCCTCATGCCTTGGGTGCAATCTGGAGTGCTTTTGCACCTTTTATCGAGAGCTGGCACAAACAGATCCACTTTAAGACACTGAAAACTACCAGTGTCTGGTACTTACCAAACCTCAAGGTCCCTAGTGTTGAATACTGTACATCTCCATAACCCAATAAAGGACTATATGTCAAAAAATACATCAACCTGTTAAATATCCCCATTCACTGCTCTTTCATTCTCACTGCAGTGTGGTTTTGGACTGCATTAAATGTTCCTTCTTCGGGTGGAAAAAAAAGGTGTACTCCAAGACACCCAGCAAGACCAAACTGCCTAGATGCCTTCCTTCCACAGGAACCAGAATTAGATTAAATTAGATTAAATCATGAGATTGAAGTAAAATCTCTGGAAATTCATAAGGCATGGACATTAGCTCTCCCAGTCTGCAGAGCTGCTGCCTGCAGACTGCTCTGGTTGCTGATCTAGACATAGCCACAATAAAGAACAGTAAATTGAGATACTCTTAATATCTTCAAAAATCTGTTAAACCTAGAATTGTCTTGTTAGGTACCCAGCAACAGAAGATGTTAATTTTGTTTTAGGTAACTTAATTTAAATGTCTGCACACAAGCTGAACTAGATCTGTACAGTCACCATTCCCAGAACAGAACTCTAACCATTCAGTAACATCTCACTTTTCATATGAAGATAGCAAAAATTGCTAATGACAAAAATATATCTGTTCTTTGACACTTTTATCAACAAAGAAAAATCACTACTATAAATGAAAGAACAATGAAAGCAAGTTGTGTTTCCTAAAGTAAAACAACAT
Organism: Corythornis vintsioides; assembly: GCA_025447755.1. Classification (NCBI taxonomy): domain Eukaryota; kingdom Metazoa; phylum Chordata; class Aves; order Coraciiformes; family Alcedinidae; genus Corythornis; species Corythornis vintsioides. Next base: position 4,841 of record JAOEGS010004944.1, on the reverse strand, counting down.
TGGTAGGTCGTAGTGAAAGAAGCAAAAAAGTCAGTGTACCAGCCCTTAGCCAAAGCTTTGTTTGTGAGTTACAGAACCTTCTCTAGGTAGAAGACATAATTTCAAGATAATTAAAAACTATTCAGTTTCTTCCCTCAAATTAATTTTAATCAAGATAAAGACTGATGCAGTAGAAGAATTGACTATATATATGTAATAATTATATTTTTAATACTTTATTAAGCAGGAGGCATTCAATCCAATAATTAATGTATTGTCACTGACAATTGGAAAGCACATGTCTTAATCCAAACAGGGTAATTTACAAATGAAGAAATACTGGATTATCATTTCCACAGACATTTTGATGCTGACTTACAGGACTGTTTCCTAAATTCAATGATGTATGAGATGAAATTAATATTTGAAACTGAAAATGAGCATATTTCATCATAACGTGTTACAGATACTCTCTTTGACAGAGACATTATTGGTAATGGCCTCAAGCCAATATCTGGCTGTTATATTATTTGTACAAGGCTGCACTTGAAAATCAGGAACAACAGCTGAAGTGCATTATATTGTTCTGCTCGATCATTAGGGTTCCTTCTCTGACACTGGAGTTGAGCTATGGATGCTCAGTATGTTTACCAGAAAATTCACAAGGTCTATACAACAACTTAAATACCAGTGGTGCACCAGTCCTTTACACAGGGGTGATTTTCACCGTACAGTAATGACCCTTTTGGAGCAAGATTTTCAACTCTAATTAGAAAACATTTTTGTTACTCTTCAAGTAGAAAGATTCCTCCTGTCTCAGTGGTGCATCCTTTCCTCTGCCCAGGACTGCAATGGCTCTGAAACACATATGCCTGCCTTCAGTCACAATTTATAGATGGATTGGGTTATAATCCATACCAAATTTTAAGGCCCTCACTCAAAGAAATTAATGTAGTGTATGATTTGCAGGGGAAATATTTTTGGTTTGTTTGTTGTTTTTTTGGTTGGTTTGTTGTTTTTGGTTTTTTTTGTTGTTGTTGTTGTTTGTTTTTGGTTTTTTTTTGTTTTTTTAACCAGGCAGGATTCATTGTAAACTGTGGACATTTTTATGAGACTGGCTTGATTTCTGAGCATATTTTCTGTGCTTCAACAAAGTCTTTCTCCCCATATTACACTCATTGTCTCCCACTTCAAATCTATTGGCAAGAATAAGGGAATAATTTAAGAAATTTTAGGCTTTATACAACTCCATGATGAAATAAGATTAGCTTTTCATTTACATACTCTACATGAATTCTGTGTAAGTCTCTCCTAGCAAAGCCACAATACCCTATTGCAGTCATCTCATCCTCTCCCTGTACCATCAGCTCACCAAGTGCAGCACATGTAGTAGAGCAGCTAATTATACTAGAAATTAAAACTAGTAATGTATCCTTTGGTCCTAGTATTATCTCCACGTTTTATACTTGTCTCAGCTTGTTTGGAGCTGGAATCTGGGCTCTCTATGAGTAATGAGTATGACAGGAGCACCATAAGCTAAAAAGTTGTTTTGTTTGCACTTGACCCTTGACTTCCAGCAACCAAGAGCTAAGTTTAGCTTTTATCTCTCCATTGCTTTTGTTCTGTGTAGTTTAATATATTAATTATCCTAAGGGGAAATTTAAAAAATCAATATTCATGTATAAGAGGCAGATGAAATTCAAAGCTTTTGGTTTTGAACACTTTCCATTTAAGTTATCTTTTAAATATGCCTTTCAAACAGTCCAGGGCTACAAGATGGAAACTGAGATGTTGACTGAGAGAGAGTAGGGTTAACAGAATCAGCCTAAAGAATGTACTGTTCTCATGGAGAAAAGGGGAAGAAAAAAAAAAAGACAAGAAAAAAAAAAAGACACAAAATTACTCTATTAAAATGTAGAAAGCTACAAGATTTCACTCTATAAAATAAGGAGAGATTGTTGCCATGGTACCAGCAAATATTCTCCTTCACTTATATGCACATACATGAACCTTTCCTGACAGAATTATAAATGTGCAAGGTAAAATATTTTCTATTACACTTTTTCACACAATTTTAAATAGATATTTGCATTATATTTAGATGAAATCATACAGATAATCATCCCTAGCACATTTCTTCTAAAGCAAAGCAACATCGTATTGACACTGAGATGCACATCCATAGAAGGCATTAGGTAACTCAAGGCACATAAAAGGGTATATATTGACTTCTGAGTTATCCTCCAGCAAAGATGGGTATTTCAGGAACTGGAAGCTCAACCTGCACAAAGTCATGTTCAAGAAATATGTAACTGGCTTAAAGTTTTTACCTAGGATGACTGAATTACTTGGGAGTCATGTTCCTGGGGCTCTGTTCCTCATGTTGCTATTATTATCCTGTGGCCTAAAATAGTATCCTCTTATGTTCCAGTCTACTTGTCTTTATAACACATATGACATTTTGTGCCAATTTCCCCAAGTACTCTGAGCACTTAACGGGAAAACTTTTATTCACTATTTCTGAGCCACACTAACAGATAGCTACTCAGTAGCCTGATGTGAAAAGGCACATTTAAATAGATAGGTGTCCATTTCATGAACAAAGATCTCACACTAGACCTTAATGCCAGCACAAGCATTGACTTTATATGATGACATTATACCATCTTGCACATATGATTGGTCCCTGCAGATACAGTAAATTTAATGAGACATTTTAAAGACAAGAGGGACCACCTACCAAGCACTCAAATAATCTAAGTTCATGTATAACACATGATATATAACTGTCCCTTATGGTAATTTCCAGATAAAGAAAAAATTTATATTTTCAAAAAGATCACTGATTCACTGCAGATTGCAAATCACTATAAAAATGACTTTTTTATTTAATAAGGCCTTACAATAGCTTTAAGTTTATAAACTCATCAATATGAGCATAATTTCTACCTGAGTTTTGTCTGACATCAACTTCTAGCCATTAGATTATGCTGCACTTGTAATCAGCTGAAGTAATTCCCCAAGTAATACACAGATGTAGCCAAGACATCTTTTAGCTCTCTTTTGACAGATTGTGCTTTTTTGGGTTTCACCAAAGCAACTTCTGCACCCTTCTGGGTAACAGAGCTGGACATAAGAGCCCAAAAGTAATTTCATTAATGTCAAACACACATCTTATATGATTTCCTAAGTCACAAGGTTCCTTCATCATACACCCTCTCAACATGGGTGTTTTTATACCCAGAGCCTTACACAGGTTGATTACCCACTACAAACTGAAAGTTCCAGAGGCAGTACTGTCTTGAGCACAGTCCCTCAGACAATTTGACCTATATTTGCAGTTCCTAGATGCATAATATTCCATTTGGTTATGCTGAAGTTAAAGCTGGATATATGTGAAGAGTAAAGCAAGCTATCACAGTATCACGGAGTATTAGGGGTTGAATGGGACCTTGAAGATCTTAGAGTTCAACCCCTCCACCAGCCAGGATCATAATCTAAGTATAATCTAACACAGGTCACAGAGGAACACATCCAGGCGGGTCTTGAAAATCTCCAGAGAAGGAGACTTCACAACCCCCCTGGCAAGCCCATTCCAGTGCTCCGTGACCCTTACTGTAAAGAAGTTCTTCTTCATGTTAAGGCAGAACCACTTGTGTTCTAGCTTGTAACCGTTCCCCTTTGTCCTATCACAGGTCACAAGTGAGAAGAGGCTCTCACTTTCCTCTTGACACTTAGCCCTCGTATATTTATAAACATTTATCAAGTCCCCTCTCAGTCTTCACCAGACTAAAGAGCCCCAGGTGTCTCACCCTTTCCTCATAAGGCATGTGTTCCAGTCCCTTCATCATCCTTGTAGCGCTCTGTTGAACTCTCTCGAGCAAATCCCTGTCTCTCTTGAACTGGGGAGCCCAGAACTGGCCACAATACTCCAGGTGAAGTCTCAAGCTATGCACATTGTGCTTGTCTCCTAGTGGACAGAATTTGAAACTTTACATTCCTTCTGAAAGATCTGCAGTCTGTAAAGGAGAGGCTTCATCCTCCAGTACTTTCTAATTCACACTTCACACCAGTATGAGGCTCTTAGAAAATGTAATGAGAGGGAAGAAAGATTGCAACTTGAGAGTCACATATTTAACCCTTCATTCTGTCAGTTATCTATCCATGCTCCAGCATTTCATCTCCTCGGGGCTAAAGCCACCCACGCTGGATGGATGAGCCCTGCTGCACACAGACCTAGAACACATTCACTGCAGCACCCATCACTCTTCCTTCTTTAGCAGTAAGCAAGCAACAGTGAAGACTGATGCAGTACCGTGCTTCGCTGCTTTCTTCCGAACATGCCACAGACTGACAAGAAAGATTATAAATAGAACAGAGCTGCTTTCTTATTACAGAGATTTTAATGAGAATGATAAATGGGTTCAAATAAAACCATTCAGGCTCCCATGATAAGACCACTATCTCTTCCAGTGCTGTATCTAACCCAATTTCATGATGTCATTATCTTCCCTGAAATGTAATGGAATTTATGGCAATTTAAAGGATCAATCTTAGTATATTTTCTATATGCTGTGATTTCTCTGGCACAGGAAAACTCCTCACACTTGATCTTCATTATGACTGTATTTCCAGGTATTTCTGCTCACAAATGATAAAATAGCTAGCTACAGATTAACACATACATTGATCTGTGCATGCATAAGACACTTGCCTCTTGGTTGTTGTTTACTCTTAAAAGATCAGACATCTTCTGTTATGACTTGTACTGAGATGAATAATGTAATTAAACAGCACCCAGAAGAGAGAGGAATAAAAGAAGCCTGAAGAACAAACTCATTTGTTTTTCAGATTAAAAAAAA